>JAATLQ010026073.1:0-23560 GCA_013421005.1 Heliconius erato x Heliconius himera | reverse complement strand
ATCCGCCTTCGCAGGAATACTCACATACTTCATCTTCTTTACTGTATTCTGTTCAATCCAATTTCCCCTCCTTACCTTAAAGAACGTTTTGAGTTTTTGGGCGTGACACATTCCCGAACTCTTCGCTCTGAACGTAATCTCACCCTAAAAATACCTTCTCACACTTCTTCCTTTTACAGCAGTTCATTTACTGTAACTGCGTGTAGATTGTGGAACTCCCTTCCTTTATATGTCAGAAATGCCAAAACATTTTTGACCTTCAAACATCGCTTAGGTTCTTTTTCTTTTTTTTTTTTGCCATTACAAATTTTACTCTTACCTTATAGCTCTTTATATATGTATATATAATAGTGTATATATATTTATTTGTATGTAGGTATATTTATATGAATATATTTATTTATGTATGTTATGTTTGTATACTGATATTTTTATATGTGTATAATTTATTATAGTATGTATATTTGCATATTTATGGTATGGTAATTACATTTTTATTTATTTTATACCCTTATTCATATTTATATATATATATATTTCTTTTTTTTTTTTTTGCACCCTACCCCTATCTATCTTAATATTTCCTCTGCTTGAAGGTTGCCTGGCAGAGATTGCTATTAAGCAATAAGGCCGCCTTTTGTACATTTATATATTTTTAATGTATTTCTGTGTCTTTTCTTGGGTGTACAATAAAGAGTTAATTATTATTATACATATATGGTGATGATGATTTGTAGATAACACGTAACTAAAATATAAAATTTAAAAACTTTAAATTTATTTTTTGTTATAGTTATAATGGCACCAATACCTCAAGATCATGAATCATCCTGGAATGATAAGCCGAGTCGAAATCCTGATGAAAGGATTGTCATATCTGGTATTTCAGGTGTATTCCCACAGTCTCAAAGTGTGAAAGATTTTGCAAACATTCTATATAGTAAGGTAAAAAAACATTAAAATATTTAGTATTTATACTTCCTTAATAATGTTTGTGTCATTTCAAATCTTAGAATCGTATTTGCATCCACTACCATCGCGTTCAATTAAACAAAAAACAACTAATGACAAACAATATATTTCAGACCAATCCAGTGATGTTGGAAACAGATCGCTGGAATTATAATCATCCTGAGGCAGTCCATTACGTAGGCACTCTGCCAGGTCTCACGTTGTTTGACGCCCAGTTCTTTAAAGTGAACTTCCGACAAGGAAATGTAATGGACACGATGTCACGGAAACTTCTGGAACATACATATCAAGCAATATACGACGCTGGTAAGATATTATAAAAGGGACATTTGTTAAATGTCCTTTTTTGACATTTCTAAGAGGCCAGTCGTAGCGCAGCGGCACGAGGTGTGACTGTAAAACCGACTGGTTGTGGGTTCGATCCCCATTCGAGGAGATGAAATATTTACTTAAATTTATATTTCCATTTCTTCGCTCTGGTGTCGAGGTTAAGCGCGGCGTTGAGTTCTGCCCCTCAACACGCAATGCCTCCAAAATTCGGCAGAAAGTGGGGAACGGAGTGTCTTAACACTAGGTTCCCTCTGCCTACCCTGCTGTGTGCGGGATACAGCGTGAAACTGACATTTGTTAAATGAAAGCGTCAATGAAGCCTAGAAGCTGATGTGTTGTTCTGATGTACTGTAAACATTCTACTAAATCCGCTCTGCTCTTTTTGCGTGAAAGTAGAACAGACATACATCGTATTAGTAGAATTCTATATAAGGAATTTTAATTATTGTTACATGATATTCATTTGCTTATAGAAACTTTATTTTCTTAGGACTCAACCCTCAACAAATTTCTGGACAGAAAATCGGTGTTTACGTTGGGGTTTGTGTATCTGAATGTGAGAAAACATGCTTTTATACCTCTAGCAATTATACGGGATTCGGTATAGCAGGGTACGTATTATACAAATATATATCAAAATTCTTCATTCATATTTTTTTATACAAAATGTTTAATTTTTAACTAATTATTTCTTCCAAACAACCATAAAGCCTGGTTTCCACCGCGAAAGACTAATGGGCAGAAACGTTTTAAATAAAATAGGTTTACATTAACATCAAAAGAGGGGTTGGTATTTTGAAATTACTTTCTCAGCTCCTGAGAACTGTCAATACTTTCTGCTCGCTCGGTCGTTTACGCCCTACTACATTTAATGGTGCTCATACAAGTGTATATTGCGCTTCGATCCACTTGCGGTGGAAGCCAAATATTTATACAGATTATTATTAATTTATACTTTAATATAAATTGACAGATGCAGTAAAGCTATGTTTGCTAACCGTATTTCATATTGGTTGAACGCTAAGGGTCCTTCTATAGCTATCGATGAAGGGTGCTGCAGTTCCTCTTGCGCATTACAACTTGCCCTCCAAGCTTTAACGCGTGGCGATTGTGATATGGCAGTTGTGGGGGGGAGCAGTCTTTGTCTCCATCCACAATCTGTTGTCATGCATGGAAGGTACGTTCTGCTTCATTAATAAATTGTTTTATATACATTCATATATAACGATGCGTTGTGAAAAAGGCACCTTTGAAATTATTGATATTTTGTGGTGTTAAGGCCAGTCGTGGTGCAGGGGCACAAAGTGTGACTGTAAACGCGACTATTTCTGGATTCGATCCCCACTCGAAAAAAGGAAATCTTTATTTAATAAAATTTAATATAAAATTTCCATTTCTTCGCTTTGGTGTCGAAGCAAAGCACGCCGTTGAGTTTCGCCACTCAACACGCAATGCCTCAGGAATTTGGCAGAAAGTAGGGAAACTAAGTGTGTTAACACTAGGTTCCCTCTGCCTACTCTGCTGTGTGCAGAATGAATAAACGTGAAGCTGATTAAATTTTAATGTTATAATTCAAGGTAAGTATTCATAACTATCAATTTTACTAATAACTTGCAAAAATACCTAATATTAAAACTTGAAAATAGTAGATATCAACAGCCCGTTTTCATATTTCAGAGTCATCCGTACATGTCCTGATGGCAAAACAAAATCATTTGATGAAAAAGCTGATGGATGCGTCAAATCTGAAGCTGTTAGCGTTTTTTTTCTCCAAAAAGCAAAAGACGCTCTAAGGTACCATAAATCTTGATATATATTGTTTACATTGTTCTATTCGATCTTTGTTTTTGTGGTAAGATGGAAAAAATATCTTTTCTGATGAGCTTAAAGTGTTAAGCGATAAAATACCACATTAAATATTTTATAAGCATAACTCCTTTAACTTTAGAGGAATACGCATTTATTTCCCGTTTTAATTATAGCTTACGACGCTACGAAGATAATCATTTTCATCTTCCTGCCATTTTTTTTTATTTATTTTTTTATTTTTTTAGCTTCACGCTGTATCAGGGTAGGCAGAGGGAACCTAGTGTTAAGACACTCCGTTCCCCACTTTCTGCCGAATTCTGGAGGCATTGCGTGTTGAATGGCAGAACTCAACGCCGCGCTTAACCTCGACACCAGAGCGAAGAAATGGAAATATAAATTTAAGTAAATATTTCATCTCCTCGAGCTGGGATCGAACCCACAACCAGTCGGTTTTGCAGTCACACCTCGTGCCGCTGCGCCACGGCCGGCATCGCCATTCGCCTTCCTGCCATTAATCCCAGCTATTGCCAGGGCCTGCCTTCCTACTCAACCTACTTCAATTTGCATGGTCTTTAGCGTCATCGGTGGTTAGACCATTAGCTCTCATATCCTGCATCACGACATCAAACCAGCGCTTCCTTTAGCATCCGGCAGGTTTGACTCCAAGGACTGATATAACGAGGCACTTGCATCCGACGTAGTTCTTAGACCAGCGCGTAACGTGGCCAAACCATCTGAGGCGACGCTCTTGTACCTTATCTGCTACATCACGAACTTCAAGATTACCTTGGGTGAATGTGTTACGTATGCGGTCAGACCGCGTTACGCCGCATCCCCACCTCAGCATCTTCATTTTCGTGACGTAAAGCTCCTGAGTTTGTCGAGATAGTGCTGGCGAGAATTCGTTAACGTGTATATCGGACCCATTGTATATCAGTTTGGGCGGTATCCTGCTATCGCTGACCACAACAGTGACCTTTCGCCATTTGGCCCAGGCAGCGCTTATCCGGCTATAGATATCGTGATCGATGCCTGCAGATTCGTCCATGACGGATCAAAGGTACCTGAACTTTTCCAAGTAACGGCTGGTTCAGGACCTATATGGATAGTGCTCGAGTCCTGGCTCCCGCAGGACATGGTATTGGTACTTGGTCTTCGACACATTTAGTTAAAGACCACCGTTCTCAAGTGTACCCTTCCAGAGACTTTGAGCTCGAGCATCAGTCGGTTCTCGTCAATGACTGCTATATCATCGGCATACATCATCAGCCATGAAGGCTGGTATTGAATGCTAGCCGAGGCAGTATCGAGTACTACATTGAATAGGAAAGGACTAAGAGCCGAGCCCTGGCGGTCGCCAAAAGCAGTTCTAACTATGAAAGCGAAATGGTGGTACATATCTCTGATAATCTAAATATAGGCCTCAGGGATTTCTTTTGATCGCAATGCCCACCGGACAAAAGGAACTTTGACTGACATTCAGTCAAAGGCCTTCTCTGACGCAAAGACAAGACAAAGACATTTTGCGATATCTTGCGTTTGCTGCTTTATCCCGGGAACGTGCCAGTTTGTCAGTGAGCTGGGGAAGGGAAGGGGAAGACCCTTTACAGTTTCAAGGTTATCATCATACCAGTATAGTGGTGATAAACTCTCACTGTGGGTTCTGGCTACAGCTCTTTTACTGGTAATTTTATTCAAAATAAGAAGTTACATGCTACATTTTTTGAACGTCAAATAATTTACCACGTATAATTATTTAATTACGTATTATATATTTATTTATTTGTTTCGCTTTATGCCCGCACTTTTAATTATATCCTTCCAGAATCTGGTTGCCTGGAAGAGATCACTTGTAGTGATAAGGCCGCCTTTGTGCATTTTGTTTTAAGAAGTTACTTTTTTTTTGTATCTTTTCAAGTGTGCAATAAAGACTTTTATTATTATTATTATTATTACCACCAGTTCACTTCTCAGACTTGAGAAGAAATGGCGCAAGAAACTCAGCGGGACCTATTTTTTTAAAATCAATTTTAAACAAATACATATTTAATTCACCTGGAATGACTTAACAGTTAGTTACTTTATGATCAGGGTGACATCGTCTGGTCAATAAGTAGTTAATTTGAATTGACCCACCAATGGGACCCACTCTTATACCTAATAGGGTGCTGAGTATTCTTTTGGAAGAACATGTTTACGACGTATTACAAAGACACGTTCGTACGGCTCAACAGTCTTACAGGCGGGACCGTTCAAATCCCCCCAAACTAAAACCTCTTCAGTAGACATACATCGCATTCATTATATTTATATATAGATATCTTTGAAACATTTCAGAGTTTATGCTGAAGTTGTTCATGTTAAATGTGAATATACTGGTATACATACGGAAGAAATGGCCCCGAAGTTCGGTTTCTACCGTGACATTGACCAAATAAGCACATTTATCAAAAGCTTTTATGACGAAGTAAATGTTCCACCAAGAGCAATTGAATACGTTGAAGCTGTCGGTTCAGGTAATAAATGCGATCAGATACGTCTTTATTAATATTTGCCCCTATTATTTTATTAAAAAGAAAGATGTGATTGACACTGAACCAGATAAATAACTTGCGAGTAGAGACACTTTAATGTATAAATATTTGATTACGTATGGATGACAAAATCTAATATATATATTAATTTATGAATATGAATTATATGATATATATAAGGATAATGTATCAGGACATAAATTTTATGATTACTAACTATTGCGAGCACTCACAATAAGTATCTGGCAGAATGGTTAGAAAAATAAAAAATAAAATTAAGAATGGTTAGAGATGATAACCAAATTAAAATATTTTTTCTAATTTAAATATTTTTTTAAAGCCGTACCTGAAGAAGATAAGGTTGAGTTGGAAGCAATTAGCTCTGTCTTTTTAAAGGACAGAAGTGACCCCCTTTTGGTTGGTAGTGTTATGTCCAACATTGGGTACACCGAAGCAGCTTCCGGATTGGCTGCTATTACTAAGGTATGATATTTTTAGTATATTTTTACCGGTTAATGTACGTATCTGACTTAAATGTTAATTTATATAAAAAGTGAAAAATATATTTTGAGTAGTGTAGTACTTAGCCTTAGTGTGTGTAATAATTCTTCACTATTGTACGAACTTTTTAGAATGATAGACTTTATTCGTATTTAAAATATTTATACTTTTAATAACGTATTTCATTAAATTATTTTATTAAACGTGGCGTGCCTATATGACATAATAGAAACTTAAGGAAAGCCAAATTTTTAATATTTTTATTTCTTCTTTCTGGTGTAGAGGCGCGGCATTGAGTTCTGCCTTAGTGTAAAGCGGAGTGTCTGAACACTAAGCTTCCTCTGCCTGGCCTACTACATGGATACGGGATACAGCGTGAAGCTAGACATTGAACTAAAGGATTAAAGCTAACAGTTGTTTGTTTTTCTCAGGTCATCTTTGGTTATGAAACTGGTAAGATACCATCTAATCTCCACTGTGATTCACCTCGGAAGGATATTGCAGCTTTGCGAGAAGGCAAAATGAAGATTGTTACTGATCATACGGAGTTCGGCCGCTCCTATGTAGCAATCAACGGTCGCTCCATTTCAGGTGTCAGTGCGCATGCTCTACTAAACGGACACTATAAGCCAAAGGTAAAAAATATATTCGTGACTATCAAGTACTACAATGTGATTTGACATATTTAATTTTAAGCAATGTCAACAAGTTCTTGTCTTATTTAAAATTAATTATAGCTGTCTCCAAAATAAATAGCACAAAGATGAAAAGCGCATTTGCGGTCGGTCTCACTACTGGCTGCTAATCTTTCTGCCAGATCAGCTACAATACTTGGTTTATATGGACGGTATCTGAAAGATTCAAGTGGCAAGAAGGAAAATCATTTTATTTCAATAGCGTTATTGCGTATTATGCATAGACTGTAGTCTAAGATGACAAAATATATATAATACATGAGCAAAATTTATTTTAATTTTTAGGTGACGATTTCGAAGAACATTCGAAAGTTTTACGTAACATTATAGGAATTCAAAAAAATAACTTAATTGTTTTGAAACATTTTATTAAAACAAAAAAAATTTTTTTTGGAGAACATGCTAAGTAGTGTCTTCTAGCACCACAAAATATAAAAAAAAATAAAAAAATCAAACAAATCAAATGCTAAAACTTGCGTCAATACAATTGTAATAAAACCGTACGAATCGTATCTCTACTTACTAATTTGGTCCGAATGATTGAAAGACTCACAAATATAATAAAAAATATTTTTTATATTTCAAGTATATTATATTAGTAATTTTATTACTTTTACTTGGATAATTTCAAATAAAAAGTTTTGTATTTATTAAATTTGCTATACTGTTTTCAAATACGATAATTAACGTTTAGTAACCAAACGCAAAAAATATGTTTTTTCTTGCGCTGTTGCCGTTCGGCCAATTAAGCGAATGACAAATGTTTATCAGATCGATTATCAGAGCTTTATCTGACAGAATGCATTAAATATGAGATCACTATCTGCAACTTTATTTGTAATCAGCCAAATTGGCTTTACATATTATAAATGTACTACAATGCTTATTTAGATAAAGTTAGGTGGTGAACTAATTAGGAAAATTATAATTGGGAACTATATCACCATTTTATTCAACACGCGGTGCCTTGAGAGCACAACGAAAAGTGGGAAGCGGAGTGTCTTAACACAAATCTCTCTCTACCTACTCTGGTACTGAAACTGAAAAAAAATCTCGACATTAAAATAATATTTACTGTCTGTTTTAGGATCTTTCACGTTACAAGTCAAACATTCCTCACTTGGTAACATTATCAGGCCGACAGGAGTCAGCCGTCGAAGCAATCTTAAAAAACTTAAAATCAAAAACCTTAGATCCTGAAGAATTAGCGTTACTGCGTAATATACACAGTTCTAAAATTTCTGGTCACTTAGGACGAGGATATGCTATTCTTGGTAATTATTGACAATATTAGTTTTACTAATATAGTATAATTATTTATATATACATATTAGTTCTTGTTGGGTAGTTCTTTCTTCCTTTCCCATAAGTATATAAAAAATATTTAGGTCAACACTATTTCAAGACTCTCGTCATATTACTCTTGTCATATATTTGTCGTATTAAAATAATATTTTGTTGATTGGATGTAAGTGTTATTACATTTTAAATCAAAATTATCAAAAGTCATAATTATTTTTTTTTAAAAAGTTTTTTTAATATACAAACAAAACATTCTTTCAATATTAACTCGACATTCAAGAGTCACTCAATCCGTCTGGATTTATATTACAGCAATTAATGGATATATTTTTTCAAAACAGACACAAACGAATGCAATAAGACGGTAAGTTTAAAACAGAGAATTGACTACTACGATGACACTGTACGTCCACTATGGTTCGTCTACAGCGGTATGGGCTCGCAATGGGCAGGAATGGGGAAGCAATTACTCAATATACCAGTTTTTGCGGCAGCTATTGAAAAGTAAGAATAATTTAAAGTTTTAGTTTTAGTGACAAAGTATTCTTTACTCAAATAAAAAATACAAATAATGTATGTATTGCATATAGGGCCATACAGGAAGCTACTGCCAGCGCCAAACTTGTTTCTGCTAAAAGACGCCGAGTAAAAAGTAGCAGTTACTTTTTTAAAATATATATTATGTACTACAGCTGTTTATAGCATTCCTGTAAAATTAGTCATTTATTCCCATTTGAACAATCAACAGTGTTAATAAATTACACATAAGAATGCTGTAATAATGATTATTCTGATTGAAACAGTAGCAAATCCGAATCCTGACATTTTGTAGAAGGTTTTAAATTATTTTTTTATCAGCTTCACGCTGTATCCCGTACATTCGCCTCGATTGCGAAAAAAATAAAATATAAATGTAAATTAATATTTCACTTCCACGAGTGGGGATCGAGTCCACAACCAGTCGCGTTTGCAGTCACAATTTGTGCCACTGCGCCACTACTTAAATTAATTATTCTGACATTTTTTGCATTCACACTGTACTCTTCATACAGCAGGCTCAGAGGGAATCTAAGGGCCTAGTGTTAAGACATTTTACATAACGTGTTAATGGTGAAGCTCACCACCGCCATAAATATACTCATAAGTTATTTAAAAGGTGTTTTAAGCTATATTATGTTTTTATTTTGTAGGTGTGACCGCGTATTGAGACCGTTGGGTGTAGATATCTATCACGTAATAACTACAGACGATAAAACTATTTTTGATAATATTCAAAACTCATTTATTGGAATTGCTGCCATGCAAATTGGTCTAACTGATGTTTTAACAGAACTTGGAATTGTCCCTGACAATATTATTGGTATGTAATATCAGTTCATATTGCGTCAATAATATGATATAAAAAAATCTTGGTCTAATATATGTGGCAGTTTTAAATTGTGAATTAAAAATAAAAATATTTTGTATAATCGGATTTATTTGAACTTTATTACTATTTATAAAGGGCACAGTGTGGGTGAGCTGGGCTGCGCATACGCAGATGGTTGTTTTACCGCTGAAGAGATGATGTTAGCAGCGAACAGCCGTGGTCTGGTCTCTTTAGAGACAGGATTTATACACGGCGCTATGGCCGCCGTCGGCTTAGGCTATCAGCAGGTTGGTTAGTTCTTCTAATTAAGCTTTAAATTACTTTGTTAAAATAATCTATTTGCGAGAAGACTGAAAAAAAAACTTTATTTAAGAACATTAGTAGTATTAATTAATACTTATTTAGAAAACGTATAAAAATTTCCTTTCCTAAGTGTGGAATAACATTTAATAAAAAATGTTTAAAAATTAGTAGTATTGGTTTATCTACAAAAAAAAAACTTAATAAGTTAATGCTTCTCTCTTGTTAAATAGAAGACAATTAAAACATGTAAACGGTAATATTGACAAAACAAAAATTTACATTGTCTAAAATAATAAAAAGACAGTCGTGACGCAGGGGCACAAAATGTGACTGTAAAATCGACTGATTCGATTTCCACTCGAGGAAATTAAATATTTATTTACATTTATGTTTTCATTTCTTCGCTCTGGTGTCGAGGCAAAGCGCTGCGTTGAGGTCCGCACACGCGATGCCTCCAGAACTCGGCGGAAAGTGGGGAACGGAGTCCCCCTGTCTACCCTGCTGTGTGTGGGATATAGCGTGAAGCTGATTTGATTTATTTTTTTAAAAAAATCAGCTTCACGCTGTATCCCGCACACAGCAGGGTAGGCAGAGGGAACCTTCTGCCGATTTCTGGAGGCATTGCGTGTTGAGTGTGATTTAAAATAATAACAGTAATATATCCACTTTTATAGGTCAAGGAAATATGCCCACCAGAGATCGAGATTGCTTGTCACAATAGTTTCGAGTCATGCACCATATCTGGTCCTGCAGAAGCTATATCAGAGTTTGTCAAAATTTTAGTTGCTAAAGGTGTCTTTGCAAAAGAAGTTTCTTGTTCAAATATTGCATACCACTCTCGCTATATCGCAGACGCAGGTAAATTGTTAAAAATAGTATGCTTTTACTACTTTTTATTGTTAAAAAGATAGTTATATGAAATAAAGAAATACATGGAAACCAAAGTGTCACTTTGGAACCGATTTAGATCAGATTTTGACTAGTATTTTTTTCCTAAGTGTGGAATAAAACTTTAAAAAATTTAAAAGTAAGATTTTGACTGTTCTTTAATTTGTCATTTTAGCTCGATTAAGTTATTATATTAACTCGATATGGATTATAGTTATATATATAAAAATTTGTAGACAAACATACAACATACTCTTATTAAATTTAGCACACGGCACATTGCTTGAAAAATAGATTATCGTAGTCTATATATAGATACACCATATACATTAACTGATAACCCGTTTTTGAAATGAGTTAACAAAAATACAGGCACCAATAAATTTTATGTAATTAAATGTTTAGAGAAAATATTTTAAATCAACAGATTTCAAAGCTGTTGTTTAATTTTTAAAGCTATAAATAATTGTTATTGTTATTGCAGATATAAATTAGAGGCCGTCGTGGCCCAGGGGTACAAGGGTGTGACTGTAACGCGACTGTTGTGGGTTCGATCCCCACTCGAGGAAATGAAATATTTACTTAAATTTATATTTCCATTTCTTCGCTCTGGTGTCAAGGCTAAGCGCGGCGTTGAGTTCTGCCACTCAACACGCAATGCCTCCAGAATTCGGCAGAAAGTGGGGAACGGAGCGTCTTAACACTAGGTTCTTTCTGCCTACCCTGCTGTGTGCGGGATATAGCGTGAAGCTAATTTATTTTTTTATTTTTTTAAATAATTGTATCCTTTAAGGTCCTGTTCTACTTAAGTATTTGGAAGAGGTAATTAAAACTCCGAAACCTCGCAGTAAGCGCTGGGTTTCTACATCGGTACCAATAGATAGGTGGGATGAACCAAGTGCGCAATATTCGTCAGCCGAGTACCACAAAAACAATCTACTCGTAAGTATTTACGTTTCTATACTATTTTCCAGTATAATTGTAATTATTATTCATTTATCTATAGAGGTTGTGATTTTATCTTCAAGATAATGTAGTGGCGTAGCACAGCGGCACAGCGCGAGTCTGTAAATCCGACGGTGCCGTACTGGCACTGGTAATAAAACAAAACACATTGTTAAGTTCCCCTAAGGGCTGAAAGTGAAAGTCGAAGTGTTTTAACACTAAATTTCCTCTGTCTATCTTACGGGGTACTATACGGGGTATAGCCTAAAGGTAAGGATAAAATCAGTGTAAAATAACTCCAAAGCTTTGAACGCTTTTTTATGGAAAGGACGAGCGTACGGGTCACCTAATAGTAAGTGATCTCCGCCGCCCTCGATCTCGTGTAACACCAGAGGAGCTAGCGTTGCCGGCCTTTGTGGTGGAAATAGGTGCTCTTTTAAGGTACCCAGATCGATCTGGTAACATTGCCGCAGGAGAATTGAAATGAACTAATATGGATAAGCCAGTCATCTTGCGTGTTGGACAGCTTAACCTGCTAGAGTCTGCCGGGGTAACAGAGGAACTGAAAATTATATGTAGAGAGCTAAATTTGGCTCTCTTATTTATCCAGGAGCAGTAGCAGGGGGGATACCTCAACAGAAGACAAGCTTATTTCGGCACTGGTCAAAGTGTCCCGAGAAAATAATGTAGTAAGATTTTATATAATCGAGGCTCTTTACGGATGTTGATACCGCGCGCCTACTTAAGCAATTTTTATAGCATCTTATCCTGTGGATTATTACTTTGGGGCAACGCTGCAGATGAGAGAGAGAGAGAGAGAACTGCTATGTTCATCCAGAGAGTTTTTTTATATTTACTTTTTACTTTCATAAACATTCAGCATTTTGTCCACTGCTAAATGCAACAATTTCTTTTACAGAGCCCCGTACTCTTTGAAGAGACGTCACGCTTAATCCCGTCTAATGCTGTTTGTATAGAAATAGCCCCTCATGGTCTATTACAAGCTATTCTTAAGAGAGCGTTCCCCTCTTGCCATCACGTGCCTTTGACACGCAGGGGAAGTCCAAATGGAGTTCAATTCATTTTAGAAGCTTTTGGAGAGTAAGCATTATAGTACTATTTTCTTACTTTATTTAATATTATTTTTAATTCGCCTCTTTAAGTACACAATTAGTCATTTACAAATCCGAATTACTTTCGTATTCTAATAATATTATTATTATTTAAAGAAACATCATATATTGAAAAATAAATTTTCAAAATTATAAACATATTTATTTTAAAAAGGTCACAAAAACAACCACCGTCCCTTTGTATAAATTTGTACTTAGAACTATTACAATCAGTTTATAAATATTCAACCAAGATGGTGTTATAGACGTGAGTAAATTTTTAACTTTTTCTTTTCACTTTACACTGTATCTCGCACATGGCACATCTTGCTTCGTTACTAGAGCGAATAAATATAAATCAAATAAATCAGCTTCACGCCGTATCCCGCACACAGCAGGTAAGGCAGAGGGAACCTAGTGTTAAGACACTCTGTTCCCCACTTTCTGCTGAATTATGGAGGCATTGCGTGTTGAGTGGCAGAACTCTACTCGAGTGGGGATCGGACTCCTAACCATGCGAATTTACAGTCACACTTCGTACCGCTCCGCCACGACTGGCCTCATAATTATCGCGAAATAAATATTATATAATAAATAAGCGAATAAATATAGATATTAAATATTTAAATTCCTCAAGTGGAAATCAAGCTTGTGAGCTTGATTCCCACTTGAGGAATTTATCTGTTTCTTTTTACGTCGCACCCTTATGTTTAAATTACTATACATTAAACTATTTTGACATTTATATAACAATTACAGGCTTTATATGGATGGTTTCAATCCTAAACTGGATGTGCTCTATCCTAAAGTAGAATTTCCAGTGTCTACTGGAACACCGTCGCTGTCACATCTTGTGGAATGGGCTCAACAAGAGCAATGGTGAGATTTTTTTTTACCATTTACGCTTTCCGGACATAATGGAACAGGTAGAAATATTTTTTTTATGTAAGATATGTCTCGAGGAGGGGGGGCTATACCCGGCCGGGTGGGGATTCACGCGGGTTATATGGGACTCGCGAAGTGGCGTATGTAGCAGAACTGGCAGTCTGAATACCCACTAAACTCTCACAGTGCTGCGTACTGCTGCGACAGCTAAAATTAAAAAATATAAAATTTATGTTTTATATATACCACTAAAGAACAAAACTGCATCAAATTTGTTCTTTAGTGGTAGGTACCCAATGTGGTAATCATAATATGAGATATTATAATTTAAATTTGTATTTCTATAGGAATTTGCATTTATACTCATCTGGTCAGAAGAAAAAGGCATCAGCGTGTAAATTTCTGATAGTGAAGTATGATGATGACTACAGTTACTTAAGTGGCCATGTTATTAGAGGTATTTTTATTTATGATTATTAACATTATTTATTATTTCCCTAAGAACAATGCACAATAAATTTAATGAGGACATGCTGTATTATTAGAGTTACTTCGCATTGTTCTTTTTGCCTATATTGGGCTATTGTAATTCTATGAATATAAAATTTCAAATTCATCATTTTTAAATTCATCGTCGCAATATCTGACAGTTAAAATAGCTTGAATGACCGAGTGATGATCTTTTACTTAATACTCTAAGCTCAATAATATTCTAGGAAAGAATCTGTTTCCATTTTCGGCTGCGTTGTTACTTGTGTGGGACACTTTTGCAATGATATTGGAGCGGGAGAAGAGGAAATTGTCAATTGAATTCCATAATGTGCATTTTCACACACAACCGCTCATAGATGACAATGGTCAACTTCCACTTCATGTAACTATCCAAAGAGGAACTGGACGGTTTGAGGTAAATACTTTAAAAATAATTGACACCTAATGTCTACTGAAAATTTAGAACAGCTCCGTTGCAAAGTCACATTTCAAATCAAATTAATTCGTTTATTTTTTTTATTACTTTATTTCTTATTTAGGTTTTAAATGAAAATATCAAAGTGGTCACTGGTTATATATCCGCTGAATTAAAAGATAAAAGAATACTAGAACTAGACGCTAAGTCTGATGAGAGCATTCAACTCAGTTCTAAGGATATTTATCAACTGTTACACACAAGAGATTTCAATTACACGTGAGTATATGCATATATAGATTAAATTTTAAATCTCAATATGTATTTAATAGAAAATTAACAAATGTTGTTTAAATAACTCGAATAATATAAAGTACTTAATGCACTATATAACAATATATAAAAAAAAATACATTTTATTATATATTGTTATATATAATAAAAAGTAAATTACACATTTTATAATATATTTTTAGTGGTGAATTCAAAAGCTTACAAAGCTCTAATCTATCTCTTAATGAAGCCAAAGTATCATGGAATAATAACTGGGTAATTTTAATCGACGCTATGCTGCAACTGAACGCACTTAGATGCAACCACAAAATGGTATCTATACCTGATTCTCTTAGCAAAATAACCATTGATTTAGAAGAGCATGAGAAAATAATAAACGAAGAAAAAGATCCCAATATTTTAAGCGTTAATGTTTTTGAAACTCACGATTGTACTAGGTAAGCAAATTTTATTATAGCATTATAAATAGATTTTATGTTAAGAATTTTGTTTTATGCCATGACTTAAAATCTTATTATTCCTAGTCTAAGTGAAATCACATAAATGTAATAAAAATATAAAAATGAAATATCGTCAATAATAGAATATGGTTGGTTTAAATACAAGTATACTTCAAGCTCAATAATCAGTATACAGAGTATAACTTACTTATTCTTACCTATTCATTATGGCATGAGACAAAATGTAAAGATAGAAATTCTGTTTCTCAAACTTTTATGTATTCTATTTATTTTATTTAATGTGGGGTTTTATAATATAGTAATATATACCTATTATTGCAAAAATACTACTCATCGTTTTTAACAAATTACGTTTGATTTTACAACGATAATTTTATTATTTATTTTGTTTAAAAAAATCTAATTAATTTTTGGCAAAATTTATTTTGTTCTAATTGTATTAGGCTTTTATAGAGTAGTTAAAGCTGTGTTTTCATTTAAAATAGTGATGACAAAAATACTCTGTATATATAGCTGTAGTATTGTTATAAAGTATTTTCTGAAAGCCTGAAACTATGATAATTTATTAGAATTGGGAGGATTTCGGGAAACTATCACCAATATTTATGACGAAACTGTGACCCACATTATCCATACCTATATTATAAATTCGAAAGTAACTCTGTCTGTCTGTCTGTCTGTCTGTCTGTCTGTCTGTCTGTCTGTTACGCAATCAGGGCCAAACCGCTAAATCAATTGTAATAAAATACTCATACAGAGATACTTGAGGGTCTTCGGATGAACATAGGTTACTTTTTTTCTCATTTTTGTAATATTGTCGATATATACTAATATATTAAAATATTTTTTAATTTGACAGGCAATTTATTCCGCCATGTTAATAACAACCGACCGTTGCTAAGCAACGGTTTGCAAAGTTTATTTATTTGTTGTTATGAGCAAACGTCACCCAAAATGAGCTTGCTTAACGCATACATGGCGTGCGCTGACTCAACCTTATGAGATACATAAAAATAATGTTTTACAAAAATATTTTCCTTTAAATAATGTTTAAAATAGTCCGCGATAGATGTTGATACGATGTTTATCTCTGAAGCTTGAGCAAAGTAACAGAGTAACAACAAGTAACCATTTTAATTAATTTACTTTATATTTATCGGGTTTTTGTTGTATGTATTTTTATAATTTGATATTGATCCTTATGAAAATGAATATAATAGTCACTTTTAGCATTTCATCTAGATTGAAATTATAGTTTACTGTATAACATTCTAATAAATAATTAAGAAGATGTCACTGATTCGAAATGACCTAGCGAGCTACGACCGGCATAGTATGACCGTCGCGAACGGGCTGATGACTTTGACGGTTTTGTAAATTTTCATACATTTTCGAACTACTGTTAATTTTTATGTAATTTTTTGCTGTTTATAATTGCTTTCTACTTTTCTTTGGTTCTTCGCTTATTCGAGTATTAGTTTCCCTGCGCGGCATCGGTATAATATTATTTAAGTATTAAAGAGAGAATTGTTGGTTATTTCATCTTGGTTGTTATACACTTAATAAATTGTGGTTTTAGTTTTTTGGGATTTTATTTGATATTGCTTGTAAAACTTATCATATTTAATGTAGAAAGGACTTTAGTCATTTCATAAAGTATCTATGTACGCGGGCAAGGAAAACGAGTAAAAAGATTTTCCCCGGGTAAATTAGTAAAATCGATCACTGAAAGTCCAATAAAAGTTAGTTCAGTTATTCTGGATATTAGCTCGGGGAAATAGAAGGACAGACAGAGACAAAATTATTAATAATGTAGCTGGTTTTGTGTAGTTTTTTTATTAATATTTTACTATGGTTACGTTTATTTATATTTTTTTCATTTAAATTAGTTAGATATTTTCAAAAACAATTTCCTAAATATATCTATAAGCTTTCGTAAAGTTTAAGCGGGCGAAGCCGCGTCCGGGTCCGCTAGTCTATTATATATATGATCCAATAATTTCAAATCTGTCTAAAGTGACAATCTTCTTTAGTTTTTTTTGTGGCAGTGGAGGTGATCTCAAACGGCCTGTAGATTTTTTTTCCTTTATAATTTTGTTTCTAGTTGCTTGTAATATTGCTATAATTCCATCGGTTTTATTAATAATATCACGTTTATAAAAATACAATTTTTTAAGCCACGTTTCTTCTACGTGTTTAAGCATATTAATAACAGTCACTTTTTCTTAGGATTCTCTCTGTCTCTTTTTCATAGTATTTTTCTATGATAGCTTTTTCTTAGCTGAAGATATAGAAGCTTTGCTTGGTTCAGGTTTACTCATGTTTTAAAGTATGAAAAAATCTAAATAAGAAAAATAAAAACAGAATAACTAGAAAACAATATTAGACTTAATTTATACAACAATATTAGATTTAATTAAAAGTGCAATTTTTCACTAAAAATGCATTACTATAGATTTAATTGAAGGAAATTACGACACGATTCTTTTAGGAAATCCTGGTGTAATCTATTCTACTATCATATATCATTCAAAACAGATACTTGCAGATTTATGAACTAGGATCTCGACTTATTACATTTTATTACAAATTTCAGAGGCCAGTGGTGGCCCCAGTGGCACGAGGTGTGACTGTAAAACCGACTGGTTGTGGGTTCGATCCCCACTCGAGGACATGAAATATTTACTTAAATTTATATTTCCATTTCTTCGCTCTGGTGTCGAGGTTAAGCGCGGCGTTGAGTTCTGCCACTCAACACGCAATGCCTCCAGAAATCGGCAGAAAGTGGGGAACGGAGTGTCTTAACACTAGGTTCCCTCTGCCTACCCTGCTGTGTGCAAGATACAACGTGAAGCTGATTTAATTTTTTTTTTTCAGAGGCGGTGGTGTTGTTATAGAAAAAATTAAATATCAAAACCTATCGCCACTGAATGAACAGGCTGTATCTTTGAAGACATTGAAATTTGTTCCTCATTTTCCAAACAATAATTCAGACGTAAGTATTTTTCTTCGGAAATATAAGATTGAATACTTCACATTATTCTTTTATATAAATTTAGTTTGGTAAATTGTTATAATATTAATTATCATATTTACAATAAAAAAACTTTTTAATAGGAGGCTACAGCATCTTATGTGTATTTGCAAATTGCGGCTGAGAACTTAAACAAGCAGGTCTTAAATGTCGTTGAAATTTTAAGTGACAAGACATCTGAATCTAACTATAATACTATCAAGAACATTGGAGACAACATTCCCGGTATCAAAACGAAACATTCATATATTATTAGAGAGAATATTCTGAAAGAAAGCGACAAATTGGATACTGCTGATTTAGTTTTAATTACAAATTTGTCTGGTGACGAAAAGGTATGTAAAAAGTCACACTATAATTATACAGTTAAGCAAATTAGCCCTCCTAAAAAAAAAAGCCCTCCATTCTTAAATTGCATTACGTTTTTAAAATATTTTCAATCCTTTGATTTCAGGCTATTTTAGAAAATTGTAGAATTTTTGTAATGTGTTAAAGTTCCGAAAAATTTAAATATAACATTTAAACTAGTTTTCCCTTGGTTACATGTTCCCATGTTATGACAATGAGGCAATATTTTGACTATAATGATATTATGCTGCTGCATGATATTATGTATTTTAGTAAGCTGGATTAAATTATGTATTATAAAATGATACTGATATTTGCTATTATTATTATAGAGAATATGATTAAACTTTTTATTTTTTAACAGATGTGTCAAATACTACACGAGCTCCTAAAACAAGACATTCTTTTAGTAAACAAGGAATTATATGTAACTGGAATATCTAAGAACCGTCCCTCCATGTTATATCGCAGTGTTAACGCCCATATTATTAATGACACACGTATTGAACTAGCGATTTGGAGACCGTCAGATTCGAACGGCTCTAGTGTTTATACCGTTCGTTCGCCATCTGATTTGGTGTATATATCTTCTCTACTACCAACTGTTCCATTGAGCCAAAAAGTGTTTTTGCTGGCTACTTATCCTTTGGTGAAAGGCTTGAAGTCCTTGGTGAAGCAATGGAGGAAGGACAGGAAGGTGTACATAACATTCATAAATCATGACTCTTCCGATGATAAGCTCTTAGATGAGATACTTTTTAAGGATGTGTTGACTAATATTTATGAGAATGTAAGTTTAATTAAAATTTAAGTAAATTGTTTTCAATACATTTAAAAAATAAAAAAAAACACAAATGTAGAAATGGACGGGACATAAATTGTTACAAAGTGCATGCTTTTTAAAAAACAAATTGCCATTCAAGATTACAGTGTTAGATTAGATTAGCTTCACGCTGTATCCCGCACACAACAGGGTAGGCAGAGGGAACCTAGTGTTAAGACACTCCCGTTCCCCACTTTCTGCCGAATTCTGGACGCATAGCGTGTTGAGTGGCAGAACTCAACGCCGCGCTTAACCTCAACACCAGAGCGAAGAAATGGAAATATAAATTTAAGTAAATATTTCATCTCCTCGAGTGGGGATCGAACCCACAACCAGTCGGTTTGGCAGTTACACCTTGTGCCGCTGCGCCACGACCGGCCTCAACAGCGTTAGAACTACGAATAATTATTTCATTTAATTTATTATATTTCATAAGGGAGTCTGGGGTGGAGAGTATATTTTGCCACTGGAAGATAAACTTGTAAATCAACCTAACATGATGTTAAAATGTACCCGCCCTGGAGACTTCGACTCATTACATTGGGTAGAGGCACCAGACATAGATGACAGTGGTATAAATGTAGATGTAAGTAACATTTATAATTTAAGCAAACCACATAGTACGTCACAAGCTCAAATATTATTCACACCATGTAGATATGTGGCACTACACTACTCTGGGAAAAATAAATAAAAGCAATGCAGCATTGCTTTTGTAGGAACTTCCTTCCCCACTGCCACGCAACTGTGGAATGCCACTGCCACTGCAACTGTGCCACTGCAACTGTGGAATGGATAGTGTTCCCAGGTCGTTACGTCATGGATACCTTTGAAAAGCTCCTCTATCTCCATCTTAAAGGCCGGCAACGCACATGTTGACTCTCTGATGTTACGATGAGTCGTGAGATTTTACTTAAAATAAAATTATGTTTATATAATTAAGTATTAAATTAGGATTGGCAATGTGTGACATTAGATCGCTTTGCACTATCACCAGGCAGTATCTGGTTATCCAAAGACGACACCTAACTAACTTATTTATTAATACAACGACACAAGTAGTGATATTTCCTTCAAGTCGATTATTTGGCAAATCTGCAAAATTTAACTTCTAAAATCCAGAAAATCTGTTGCATCATTCAATCTTTCGTCTATCTATACATTTATAAAGTATATTTAATCAATAACAGATTCACTATGCGGGAATTAATCTTGGTTACATAAAAGAAGAGACCGGAGTGATGGACACATGCAACACTGAAGGACGAGCTGGTAAATTAGACTTCAGCGGTATTACTAAAAAGTATGTAAACATTTTCATTTTTACCTAATATAATAAATAGACAATTGATTATAAATATATTGTATTTAAATTAATTTGTATCTGTTTAACATTTATGTTGACTTTAATTTATATATGTGCCAAAAGTTGACAAACTAAAGTATGCACTAATTTTGTACGAAGCGAACTGCAAACATAACTTTGTAATGGTTTTTTTTCCTATCATATACATATCCATATTATGGATTTTTCATTCATTTATATTGTACCTTTTTACTTCTTGCCAAATTTTGTATCCTATCGATTTTGAATGCGAGGCATTTTTCATATAAAATGAAGCCAAAACATGCAATGCATAAACGCTCATATCTTTTGTTTGAGTTGACGTAAAAGTTTTTTTTCTTTGCACCAAAAGACCGTAGACTTAATATTTGACACCGGACTGTTTTTTTTCCTTTGAGGTACGGATCCCCAAAAAGGAACCGACATCATACAAAGAAAAAATATAGAGTAAATTTATAAAAAAAAATGGTGTTTTTTTTAAATTATGATGTTAATTTATTATTTATATTTATTTCTATTAATCTGTTCGAAATGCTCATTATATTCCTTATATTGATGAAACCAAAGCAAAAGAAAAATATATTTTTTATACTTTTTAAGAAAACATATAAAAATTTTGAACTTGGCGGGATTTGAGTGCCTCTTTGGAAACCGTCCAAGCGGTCTGACCAATCACACAAACGTACGTTTAAAATTATTATAGGTTTTCTTCAAAAATATTTTTAGTTCTTAAGTGTGGAATAACACCTTCAAAATGTAAAAAAAATACCTTTTTTATTTTAGTGGCAATCGAGTTATGGGTATGGTACTTAATGAAGTAATAAGTACCCGTATTAAAGCCCAACCAGAACTGTTATGGCCGGTACCGTCTCACTGGAGCCTCGAAGACGCTGCCACCGTACCATTGGCTTATTGCCTTGCGTTCTATTGTCTGGTAAGAAAATGAATACCTTTTAGGATTCCCTACTATTTAAGGAAAAAAGAAACCTTATAAAATCACTTTGTTGTCTGTCCGTATTGTCAACTGCCTGTCTGTCAAAAGCCTTTATCTCAGCAATACTTTTTATCAATATCGATTTGACATTCAAATAAAGGCTTTATAAAGAATATATATGAGGCTTGGGAGGGATCGCAGGATGCTCTTGGCATGTTTTGTGATTTGTCCAAAGCCTTTGATTGTGTACAGCATTCAACATTGGTCATGAAGCTACACTACTACGGCATAAGAGGACGTGCACTCAATCTTCTGACCTCTTATTTAGCTGACAGAGTTCAGAGGATTGATGGAATGGCAAGAAATCTCCTGGTTCGGTAATCAGCATGGGGGTCCCACAAGGGTCTATTCTTGGTCCTTTTCTCTTTTTAATATATATAAATGATTTACCGTATCTAGTTGAAAAGAACCATGAGATAGTATTGTTTGCTGATGACACCTCATTGATTTTCAAAATAAAAAGACGACAAATCGTATATGATGATGTAAACAATGCTCTCTCGAAAGCAGTACATTGGTTCAGTGTTAATAACTTACTATTGAATAGTAAAAAAACTAAATGTATTATTTTTAGAACACCTAACACGAAAGTTGTTAAAGCCGATGTACTCTTGAATGGTGAACCCGTAGATCCTGTCGATTTTACGGTATTTCTCGGTATCACCATAGACTCCAAATTACAGTGGGGACCCCATATTGATGGATTGGCGAATAGACTTAGCTCTGCAGCTTTCGCGGTCAAAAAAATTAGATCATTAACTGACGTAGAAACGGCTCGATTTGTTTACTTCAGTTACTTCCATAGTATTATGTCTTATAAACCAATATTTGTCCTGCAGAAGCGAGCTATTCGTGCAATCTATAACTTAGGTCCTAAAGATTCCTTAAGGCAAAAGTTTAAAGAAATTAATATATTGACAGTTGCATTGCAATGTATTTTTGAAAATGTTATGTATGTTAAGAAAAACATTAATAATTTTACCAAAATTGGGGATTCTCATAATATTAACACTAGAAATAAGCATAATCTTGGTGCACCTGTAACTCGGTTGCATCGAATTTGTAATTCTTTTATGGGACAATGTGTACGCTTTTACAATAGGATCCCAGAAAACGTCAGAGAATTTTCTATATCACGATTTAAAAAAATTGTGAAAAGACGTTTGTGTATTAAAGGTTATTACCAAATTAATGATTTTGTGAATGATAACACGCCTTGGGAATGAAATGCTCGCCCCAGCTTGTTTCAAAGGTATCATTGCCACAGATAATTAAATATGTATTTGTATAAATTTATTTAAAAAAATAGGTCCCGCTGAGTTTCTTGCGCCGGTTCTTCTCAGGTCTGAGGCATTAACTTTAGTGAACTGGTGGTAAATTATTTGACGTTCAAAAAATAAAGCATGTAACTTCTTATTTTGAATAAAATTATTTGAATTTAAATTTGAATATATTCAGATCTACGGCCCCATGATTTTCGGAAAAAATCGTATTTCTACATTAACCCAAAAAAACGAAAACGAGTATTTCTCCACTATAAAAAGAAACAAAATAATAGGGCACTTCCGGTTGGCCTTTTTTTTTTTTTTTTTTTTAATCAGCCTATCGCCGTCCACTGCTGGACGTAGGCCTCCCTCATCGAACGCCAACCATCCCGGTCTTGGGCTTCTCGCATCCATCCGTTTCCAGCCACCTTCTTTAAATCGTCT
>JAATLQ010026072.1:0-13055 GCA_013421005.1 Heliconius erato x Heliconius himera | reverse complement strand
ACACACATATATATATATATATATATATATATATATATATATATATATATATATATATATATATATATATATATATATATGCTGTCTGTCTATCTGTGATGCAATCACGATCAAATCGCTAATACTTGAGAGCCTTGGGATGAACATAGGTTATTTTTTCTCATATTTATACTCTATATTAATATATTAAAATATCTTTCTATTTCATATGCAATTATTTGTCTTACACATCAATAAAATATATATATATATATATATATATATATATATATATATATATATATATATATATATATATGCTGTCTGTCTATCTGTGATGCAATCACGATCAAATCGCTAATACTTGAGAGCCTTGGGATGAACATAGGTTATTTTTTCTCATATTTATACTCTATATTAATATATTAAAATATCTTTCTATTTCATATGCAATTATTTGTCTTACACATCAATAAAATCCTCGATAGGCAACTGTCACTAACAATAAGGACTTTTATTGTTGTAAGAAACAGTCCAGTTCCTGAACGCTTACATGGCATACGCTGACTCAAGCTTATGAGACACAAAAACAATGTTATATAAAAATATTGTCCATTAAAAAATCTATAAAAAAGTCCGTGATGTTATATGTTTTACTCTGAAGGTTGAGCCACAATAACCATTTTAATATATTTAATTGAAATTTATCGGGTTATTTTTAATGCATTTGCTACAATTTGATATTCAATCTTATCAAAATAAATATAATAGCCACCTTTATCATTTCATCTAGATTAAAATTATACTTTACTGTAATGACCTAGCCTACGAGCCGCGCGAACCCGAATGGGCAGACGACGTTGACGGTTTGTAAATTTTCATACATTTTTGATCCATTGGCTATTTTTATGTGGATATTTGTTGTTTATTTTTGTTTGGTTCTCTACATGCTTATTCGAGTAGCAGATTAGTTATATATATCCTGGTAGTTTTTTTTATTCTGGTATTATATTTCGTGTTCCTTTTAATTTTAATACTTTTAAATAATTATTTTACGTTGATAATAAAGATAATGTACCTGGTTTAAGTGTGTAATGTAGCTAGTTTTTTTTTCATTAATAATTTCCTTTGGCTATGATTACTTATTATTTTTTGTTCATTTTAATTAGTTAAGTTTTTTTTATATAAGAAAAAACCATAAGTTACAATTACTAATTAATCACTTTGTTTTGAATTTTTTAATTTTTTGGGGTATTATTTTTAATGTTAAAAATTTCATTTAGTTACTTTTATTTATTTATTTTATATATTATTTATTTTGTTTGTTCATTTCAATTATTCATGTATTTTTTAAAGATATATTAAGATTGTTATTTCTCTTACTTATGTCTACTTATTATTATTTTACGGCTTGCATTTTCTACGAAAATAATTTTACTAATATAAATAATAAATATTGATATAGTTCAAGCAGGCGAAGCCACGCGGGTTCGCTAGTATATGTATATAATAAATAATTCCTGTAACCCGCTAATTATATACAAAAAACCCACAACTATCGGGCTCATAACCAGACCACTGAGCCACGGTGGCCTCTTGTATGGTAGTAAAATAGTAAATACTAAGCTTAAAAGATAATGAACCCAACCCACATGTACATGTTCTGTTTCGGCTAAATCTATATAATTACGTAAATTATGTTCTTCTTATTATTTGATCTCTAACAACCACTTTGAAAATTTGCTAAATAATATACATAATATGTTCTACAAAAGAAACATGTTTTTAACGATAATTAATTAAAAAAATCTTATACTTTTTAGTCTGGTTAGTCCCTTTGATAGGAATATTATCATTTATTTTTATAATGAAAAGAAGAAATATAATAACAACAATATGTAAGCCAAAAATTGTATGTTGCCTATGTATTATTTTGATTTAAAAGCTACTGTAAAGTTTTATTCAAATCTGTTCAGTAGTTTTTGTGTGAAAGTTGAACAAACATTTTCACAAACTTTCACATTTATAATATTATTTGGATAATATTTTAAGTAAAATTTTAGCTTGTTACTGCTACGAAATAAAAGAAAAATATAAACATACAAGCTAAATGAAAATTAGTAACGATTTGGTTTCATGTCACGTAACATTGGGCTGATGAAGTCAGCTGGGATATAACAAATGTGTTCATCGTCTAACAGTATTGAAAAGCAATAAAGATTCTATATATATTTTTCTTTTTTTTTATTGGTTAGATATCTCACGTTTTATTTTTTAGTCTGAACTGGTTCGGGTCTGGACCAAGACTTGGATCAGATATAGGAATCATAGTCCTGCATGTACCAAAACATCTATTATTTCGTTTTATTAAATTTCCATATACCTTCTTAGTAAAAGATCCCAAATTATGGGCCAAGATGTAATAAATCAGCTTCACGCTGTATCCCGCACACAGCAGGGTAGGCAGAGGGAACCCAGTGTAAGACACTCCGTTCCCCTCTTTCTGCCAAATTCTGGAGACATTGCGTGTTGAGTGACAGAACTCAACGCCGCGCTTTACCTCGACACCAGAGCGAAGAAATGGAAATATAAATTTAAGTAAATATTTCATCTCCTCGAGTGGGGATCGAACCCACAACCAGTCGGTTTTACAGACACACTTTGTGCCGCTGCGCCTCAAGATTTACTAAAAACTAAAAAGCCATTTTAATAAGTAATAGTATAGTATAGTATAATAATTGATAGCCAATAAGGAACTTTTTTATTTTCCTAGTTAAACACATTTGTAGTAAGCAGCAGCTGCTTACCACCATAAGCTCGTATTCTAAAAGGAATTCAATTACAAGCAAAACCAAAGCGCAGAAATTCTCAGATTAAAAAATAGAGAAAAAATTATGTCTAACTCCGGTATCCAATAGTGAATTGAATACCATACGTCTCGCGACGGTCTCTCCCTTATGAATGCTTTCCTGCTGTAGACGAAGATAGCGATAGAATTACCATATAATTGTATTTGATTTCTCTTTTTTAAACCGATTTTATTAATATATTGGTCACTTAAACTATAATTTTAAATAATCTTCACAATAAGTTATATTATTTAAAAAATATTTTATGTTATTTAATAAATAAGGATTGCTTTTTAGATACATCAATTTATACAAAACGAAGAAGATATATTTTTATGAAGTCTAAATTAAAATAGGATCAATGTTTGTAAGTGTTATTTTATGTTTACTTCTAGAATTGGCCATACAAAATATTTTTTATATACATATGTTTTATACGGCCAATTTTCGAAGTAGATTCAAATGTATAAATACAATATATTTAAACTACCGACCCGTTCGCGGCGACATCCGTTTTATTTGGTGTGTAAAGTAAATTCCAGTCGTGTTTCTATTTATGTTTATAGTCCACTTATAGCGAATATGAAACATAAATAATATATAAATATAATATGAAAAAAAATTAGTTAACTGGGTTAAATTATTATGTCCTTGGCTCACATCATCAGCGGTGAAGTTTGGTACGTTGAATAAGAAAGGAATAAAGTCGCCGAGCCCTGGTGAACCCTTGCTGGAATCGAGAAGGGTTTAGTTCACCAACAGCGGTCCTACTCTATAGTTAGGACGAGTCGTGGTACGAGTACATAAAAATAAGCTTAACGGTGTACCCCGCATACAGTATAGTAGGCAGAGGAGTAATATTAAGACACTCCGTTCTCCACTTTCCGCCAAATTTTTCGAGGCATTGCTGCGTGTTGAGTGGCGGAACTTAATACCGGGCTTTTGATTTTGTGCTATGCTTCTTATAATCTCAATAGACTTATATTGAAAAATTAATATGCTTATATTGAGGATCAAGACATAATCTCTGAAGCCTCCTCAGGGATCTGTTTGGATCTCAAAGTTTTACAATTACCCCTGGAATATGAAATGAGTTCCGATTGGCTATTGAGCTTGTCTTTACTCCTCTTACTCTTATACAATACAATTTTCGTTTTTTATAATATTTTTTTAAAAATATTTTAATGTTAACGATAATGAAGGAATTAAAAATGTTCAAATTACAAACCACTAAAAGTATAATGCAAGCATATATCAGAAGGCAAACGCAAATAAGTTTATTAAATAAATAATCCTGTAGCTCAAGCGTACGAAGCTGGGGGCGGATGCCTAGCGATATTATAACAAAATTTTATGTTTTTTATACACTTGCGACCCGCCAGCAACTCAGCTTACATTCAAATTTTTACTCTCCCCCTTTTCTAAATAAAGAATTCCCCTTAAATACTATTTTCCTTTCATTTAGCAGTGAAAGCAAAACAATAAAAGTTTTCGCATCAATTTAAAACGATTGCTAGATAAACGAGGTATTATTCTTCGAAAGTTGAAAGGGACAGGTGGCACGATTAATTGCTCGGGTCCAAATGTTCTGTTATAATTGTTTTGTATAATATTTACTGGAAAGCTAATAAATATTGTCTTAAAATTGTGTTTCAAATAATGATTTTATGTATATTTCATTTTTTGTACTAGCAGCCATCGTGGATATTTATATTTTATAGTTTTAGGTCCGCTCAAGTTAACCAATAAATAAGGATGAGTGTACAATCGCTTCCGTGCGTCGAGGGTCCGCGAAGTGTCTAGTGGAATCCCGCCGCCAAGATTCATGTAAGAATCCTTTGGCACCTGTGGCCCTGACCAGCGGTAAGACCGAGGCTATTGTAATTTTAAGGCTATATATCACATTTCTTTACCAAATATTGACACTTGCAGCTGCGATGTCTGTTTTCAGACTTTTACCGCTCTGGTGTCGAGGGAAAGTGTGGTTGAGTTCCGCCCGCAATGCCTACACAGTTCAGCGGAAAATGTGGAACGGTGTCTTGACACTAAGGTCCATCAGATCGTGATCCAGATTCACGCTGTATTCCGTACATATATCATCCAATTAATATTATTATCATTTTTATCTTAAGGTTTTAAATTCTTAATCCTCCAATCCCAAACGTAAAATAAATTTTGTTGTACCAACATACATTCAGTAGTCTTGGATTTTGTACAAGTATTTGTGCTTAATATATTTTAAGGTATGTAAGGTGTAATTATTCTGAAGAAATGAATTCTAATTTCAATTTGATTGTTTTTATCTATATCTACTTATTTTATAAAGCTCAAGTGTATGTTTGATTGTACGTGTTAATTTAGATACTAAATCCTGATTAGAATATTACTTTTTTGTGTTTAATAGTTTATTTATGAAGGACGAAGGCAAAAAGGCGTAACCTCTTCCTCGAATACATAGAGTGTATTTATTATGTATCATATACAAAATTATTGAGGCCAGCCATGGCGCAGTGGTACAAAGTGTGACTGTAAAACCAACTGGTTGCGGGTTCGATCCCCACTCAAGGAGATGAAATATTTACTTAAACTTATATTTCCATTTCTTCGCTCTGGTGTCGAGGCAAAGCGCGGCGTTGAGTTCTGCTACTCAATACGCAATGCCTCCAGAATTCGGTAGAAGTGGGGAACAGAGTGTCTTAACATTAAGTTCCATCTGCCTGCCCTGCTGTATGCGGGATACACCGTGAAGCTGATTTTGATTTGATTTTTACAAAATCCAATTAATTCCACCTGACCACAAGAACAAAACCACAAGTGAAAACTATTTTACATATTTAATCCAAATCCGTGTGTTGGTTTCACTTCTATCTATTTTCTCTTTAAACATACTGCCGATAGCTCCATGTTCCGGCAGATGACTGTTTTCGATTTCCGAGCTTTGTACATCAAAATTCAATGTACAAATATTGTTCCATACCACTGTCTATGGTTTGTGAATTTATATAGATTTGATTTCCTGCAGATTAGATAGCCTTATTTGCCACTTGAGTTTTTTTAAGATATCAGTTCCACGTTGTGTCCCGCACACAGCAGAGTAAGCAAAGGGAACCTAGTGTTAAGACACTACGTTCTTCATTTTCCGCCAAATTCAGAAGGCATTGCGTGTTGAATGGCGGAATTCAACGCTGCACTTTGCCTCGACACTAGCTTTTAAGGTATTGTTCTGATTTTTGATTATAATGTAAAGAATTATTATGAATGTTACTGCAGGTGAGGTGCGATTTTGTTAAATTTTCAAAAATTCTTTACGCTATACCAAAAAGAAGAAACGTAGAGTTGACTTACATACAGACAACTATTATATTTGAAAAAAAAAATCAGGACAAGCGCCTATGTATTGTCGAAATATCGTATCGTATTTTTTGCTATTATTCGTCTATTATTTTTTAAGATTAAACCACAAAAGTATAGTTTTCAGATTTTCCTAAAATAGTACTACTACCTATTGATGGTAGCGGCCAAATTTCATATTTCTAGATCAGCCAGAAATACAAGCAGACGGACAACAAAGCAATCTTATATGGGTTAATTTTTTCCTACAAAGGTATGGAACCCCAAAAATGAAAAAAAAATATTAAGTAAAAAATCGCGTTAATCACAAAAAAATGTCAGCCATGCGCCAGCAAAACGTTATTTATATACCCTACCTACTGAAATTTTAAACATACTTTTAAAAATGTTTATGTGATATCTCTTTAACAAATATCTGAGCAAAAAAGTGGCACGATACAGTTTTTAGTAACCAAGCAGGCATCGTATAACCACGATATATTTTAAATTTCATGCAATTTGAATCAGAACTTTAAGAATTATAAGTAATCAAACTTTTCTTACTTTTGTCACTGACCGATCATCAAAACTTTAAGACACTTTCTAGCATAGAAACGTCAAACTTGGAATACAATTAGCGCTAAGTGTATAAATAAATAAAGAAAAACTTAAAATATTTAAATAGATAGGTTACACAAAAAGAAAATCAAAAATTGTTATTTAAAAAGTAGAAATCACCTACCGAGAAGGATAAAACCTCCTAGGACTATTTAAAAAAAATAAGATGTCATTAAAAATATAACTTGCAAAAAACCAAGTCACGCGACTCAGTTCTTCTACTATAATCGCAATTAACAATCCAATTTAATATAATATGTATTACTTATTTTATTGGTTTATAGAAAATATAGGACTACATTCAATATAACGTGTATGTATGTATATGCCGCATAGATAATGTGTGAACTCGTATTGGTAAAATTATTTACGTTTTAAAATGTGGTAAAATTCAAAAGCCTTTAAAAATTTAGCAGCTCATCCAGATTACCAAAATATATGATAATTGAATGCATTTGGGCCATTTTAGAAAAAGTTTATCTGTTCTTAAAATACCAGCAAAATTTACTTGAAACACTAATTGATTTAAACTCCACTTATAGTCATTTCACTGCGGATGTTTATGTAGATCATGTTAAGTTATTCATACAATTCTGAAATAGGTAGACTACTTTGTTTAATGAGAGTCTAATGATTTATGTTATAATTTTGCCACATTCGGACGGAAAGCTTCTTGAAGATCTTCGCTTTTTACGCGGACCTACCCTGCTTATCCGCAGGTAGGTGAAAATTAGTGTCCGACCGAAACAAGGTTTTCAGCTGAAACCAAAACCGAAACTTTTTAATGGACAGTATAATTTAACATTAACATACACAAAGTATGCATATAATATATGTGCATGCTTTTTGAATTATGTTGAGTTATGGTAACATCCCCAACACTTTAGGTTATATATTATGTGGCAAATCTTGCTTACAAAAGTAAACAAAACAGATCACCCAATTTCAGATAGAAACCTAACAAGCATACCAGAAACTGGCCGAAACTGGAAACGAAACTTCGGTCGGTCACTAGTGAAAATACCTTAATCCACCAAGTGGACATCGAATGCAATATTAACACAATTACATATAGATGCTGCTCACTGTACCTCCGGGGTCACGAGGAATATTTAAAAACTATGGATATAATTACTCTTCTGACTATGAATTACAACAAGAACAACCTAACTGCAATAAGACGGCATCGCTTAGTCCATTTTGTTGATCGCTAATAAGATGTCCTTTGATTTTCATTATACATACTTTTTTTTACAATAAGCGTATGGTTTATGAATAGTTTAACTTTTTTATAGTATCTTTTTAATGTTTGCTTCTCTCATTCTGTTTCTGAAAATCTGCGTTGGGTTGATTGTTTATTTTTTCCACCTTCTTCGGTCTTTACCTTACGCGGTTGTCTTTATAGTTTATACCGTGATCTTTTCATTTCCACCTTGTTTGTTATAATCAATTAAATTAACTGGCATCTAGAACTATCATTTTATAATCCCTAGCATAGAATATTTTTATTACAAAAATATTTCAAAATGTAGAGTTCTCTATCTTTCGTTTATATTTTTTTATTTCTATTTTTATTTTTGAGCACAAGCATGCCGTTGATAAATGAGACGGTTGTGGGTTCAATTCCCACTCGGGGTTTTTTTTTATATTTTAATTTCCAGGCTCAAGTAACGCAGCAAAGCGAAATATTTAAAAAAAATATCTGAAATTGCTGTATTTGAAGCTAGTTCCACATTCCATAGGTATATTTTTATTTCGAACATCCACGATTTATACGTTCTAATCACTAACTGAATTTACATTGTGCTCGCAACGTCGCTCGCTAGACGTGCAAATTTCCTGTCCACCGTAATGGGCCCACGCCTAAATTCATGGCCTCGCACTGTGTGACGTCACCGCTTTGACATAATGAATATGTTCCAAAACCGTACCAATAGGAACTTGTGTATTTGTAAACATTATATGTATATCAACTAAAATATTAGAATTAAGTGAGTTGAGAACAGTCGTGGCGCAGGGGCACAAGGTGTGACTGTAAAATCGACTGGTTGTGGGTTCGATCCCCACTCGATCAAATACAATGTTTATCTACATTTATATTTTCATTTCGTTCTGGTGTCGAGGCGAAGTGCGGCGTTGAGTTCCGCCGCTCAACGTGCAATGCCTCCAAAAGTTGTCGGAAAGTGGGGAAAAGAGTGTCTTAACATTAGGTTCCCTCTGCCTACCCTGCTGTGTGCGGGATATATAGCATGAAGCTGATAAGAATTAAGTAATTTGCTATGTTGTCCCACCAGTATACATATACACACTGCCTACCTTAACTAAGCCTCAACAGAATTGTAAGAGAGACGAAGCGAGCAGTTTGCTCGTTGCTCGAGCGCGTCCGAAAATCATATGGGAAGAAACCATAACCACTATCTAACCATATATTCCTACCATATACATATATACAATAGGTCCCTATGACGCTTTAGTGATTGCTTTATTGTGCTAGGTAATGATTTAAATTAATCAATCAACTCAAATATGAATCGATTAATCAATCAATACAGATATAGAATATTTCCTTAAATGTTTAACTTACAAAGTTCATCAGATTTACAAAGTTATTTATATGGCCTTGCAAATATTTAGCACCGTGAATCTTCTGAAATACTTAATTAATCCGGCAAAAGGATATTCCATTAGAAAATAACATCCGTTACGAATTTTACAGCGATTTAGATTACTTTCACTCGACAAAATACTTCCACTGAAGGTATTTAGATCAAATTTAGATGAAGAACGCGATGGCTTATTAACTTAAATTCATCAACTTAAAGAATATTTCATAAATGTTCGTTCGCTGTAGATAATTTTTTGTGAAAAATGTTTTAAATTTCCCGGCGGTGGAGATTTTATTCATGTCTCAGGATGAGAATATTTTCTTATATTTTCTTTTCTGATTGATAAAAAATCAGCTTCACGCTGTATCCCGCACACAGCAGGGTAGGCAGAGGGAACCTAGTGTTAAGACACTCCGTTCCCCACTTTCTGCCGAATTTAGGAGGCACTGCGTGTTGAGGGACATAACTCAACGCCGCGCTTAACATCGACACCAGAGCGAAGAAATGGAAATATAAATTTAAGTAAATATTTCATCTCCTCGAGTGGGGATCGAACCCACAACCAGTCGGTTTTACAGTCATACTTCGTGCCGCTGCGCCACGACTGGCTTCTCTTCTCTGATTGATCATGTCGATATTTTACATATACATACAAAACATCTTACAAATATATTATCTTGAAATAATTTATGAAGGTCACAAATGTAGAACATGTAACAGTTTTTCATTCTATACCTAAGTATTCCAGATTACAGTTCTGGCTAGACGCTCCGTCGCCGCTCTGACCTAGGAATACGAATTGGCAATCAAACGAAACGTTTGACCCGCAAACTAAACTTGGAATTGCCATAGCTATGGATTAATTTTAACATACATTACCGTTGTAAAATTCTTAAAGTTATATAAATAAGCTACAGCCTATGTATAACCAAGTTGTAAAATTTGTTTAGTTTAACGCGTTAATCTCAGGAACGACTAGTTATAATTTAAAAAATATTATAGTGTTGGATAATATATTTATCGATGAAGACTATATTGTATCGTGGTAATGGTTTCCATGTAACTTAAAATATAAGTATAAATATGTCACATATGTCATACACAACTCTTATTAATGTTCAGAAGATCAAAAGGTGTAGCTTTAGTTAAAAGCTACAGACCTGTAAAGGTTTTATCGCACCTTTAGAATTATAGTGTGTGTATAACCTACTCAAAAAACCATGATTTTGAGTTTTTGTCAGAAATTGACCTTGTTCTACGCTTTCCGTTGGCCTTTGGAGGCGGAAAGCGGGGAACAACCAAGTGTCTTAATTCTAAGTTCTCCCTGTCTACCCTGCAGTGTACAGCGTCGTTTTAGGTCGTCGTTTTAGGTCGTCGTTTTAGGTCAATTTCTGACAAAAGGTCACTATAATTCTAAAGGTGCGATATGAATAAAGAAAAAAATAGTAACGCCATTGTTATATAAGAAGTACTGATCTTCCATTTGATTGAGTGATCATAATAAAACTGCTATCGAAACCTATATATTGTCACAATGATATTTTTAGTAAGCTATAAAATAATAAAAACAACCTTTTATGCGTTAATTTTTTTATTCAAACAGGTTATCTAATTTATTGTTTTTCAATGTTTATAATATTTAATTGGGAATGGAGTGTCTTAACAATAAGTTCCCTCTGCCTACCCTGCTATCTGATATACAGCGTGAAGCTGATTTAATTTTTTTTTAATAATATTTAAATAAATTAAAACAACTAATTATCCTGAAAATAAAGTACATGATAAAATTATTTAAATCTTATATTTTAATCTTATATATTTTCGGTAATTCCATAAATAGTGATTTGAGCTTAAATTTGCCTATACTTTTATAATAAATTGGACTCGTACAGCGTTTAGCATATTTCTTAACCTTATTGGTTCTTTTGTTTCACCGACGTTATAGGTACCTTTTAGATTACAGTCTATATTGATTTTGTACTGCGACAGAATGATATCCACAATGCTTACATATATGACTTTATAAGACAATAAAAGATTTTAGGTCGTCGTAGCGCAGGGGTACATAGGGTGTGACTGTAAGCTACGGTTGTGGATTCGAATCCCGCTTGTGGTACTGACAAAAGTGAGAGAGCTCAAGATTTTGGTTTAAAATTGGGAACACTCCGATCCCCTTTTGAGAGTGAAGCTCAAATATATTTTTTTTTCTTAAATATGTATTTAAGAAAAATAATAAATCTCTGTAAATCGGGTTTTTTGTCATGTGAAGATTTAATTGCTTGGAGAATTGCTGTTTTATCAATACGTTATTTAATTTATATAATTAGTTTTAGGTGTATTCGACTAAATTGATGTCAGATGACATGATGGACTACAAATCAACTGATACTTCTTTCGAAATAAAATTTTAATAATCTTATATCTCGTAAAATATACTTCATTTTAGTCTAATTTTGCTTACAATAGTGACACGATATAAAATAGAAGTAGTAATTTATAATTTAAGATGTCAGTTACATTGTTAAAATGACAAGATGTGAAATAGGTACTTTATTTCATAAAAATAATATTATTTAATAAAGATATATGGCATTCTATATACGATTATAAAACGTTACGCTTTAATAAAATCTGTACTATATTTTGGCATTAACTCGCTACATTTCACTATGTTACTTATAAAACATTTATTTCATAATAATTCCACACCCTGGTACTGGTAGGTAATATAAAAGGTATAATAATATATAATATATATAATAATATATAATATATATAATAATATATAATATATATAATAATAAGGTAATATAAAATAAATATAAAATAATATGGTACTGATCGGCAATCAACTACTCGGCCACGCTCTGTTAATTGGACTTCACCACTTTCATAATCTTTCATGTTTACATAAATTCATTTACCGACAAATACTAAATTGAAATAAATATGAAATACACACAGCAGGGTAGGCAAAGGAAACCTGTGTTAAGACACTCCGTTCCCCACTTTCCGTCGAATTCTGGAGGCATTGAGTAGTGAGTGGCGGAACTCAACGCCGCGTTTTTGCCTCGACGACAGAGCGATAAAATGACAATATAAATATAAAGAAATATTTCATTTCTTCGAATGAAGATCGAACCCACAACCAGTCGATTTACAGACACATTTCGTGTCTCTGCGCCACGACTGGCATCTTAACAAGTCATACATAAATACGTATCTACATTTAATGAAACTTAAATTGCATGCTATCTCATATTTTTTTAATCATACTCATATGTAGATATTAGGTATACACACAAATGTTTGACTGTAATTAAAAAATATATTATAGTGTCCAATTAAAATATAAGTCGTAACCTATTAGTCGTATCTTCTTTCGGAAAATGAATGTAGGGGAGAGGGGGGCACATTCGAACGATTTTTAAACTTTGTGTCATATCTAAAAATTCTACAGTTTTTAACTTCTTTACTATTTCACAAAGCTTAGTCCAACTATTGTGCCACACAATCGTAGCATCGTATGTAGAAAAATATATAAGGTAAAGGTGCAATATCAACTTTAGTAGCAGTAGTCAAATGTTCAAAGCTGCCCCCCTTGCGGGGTAGCTTTGAACATATATGGGGCAGTTTTGAACTATCATCGAATTCAATGAAATTAAAAAGCTTT
>JAATLQ010026071.1:0-14751 GCA_013421005.1 Heliconius erato x Heliconius himera | reverse complement strand
GTTCCGACCCATCCTTTCAAATCGCCACATATTATTAATTTTTCATTCCCTCTAACGCTACCTAGAACATCCCTGACACTCTCCCAAAACTCCTCGAGTTCGCTTAATAGAGCTGAGGATACTGGCGCATACGCCACTAACAAGAATACTCTTGTTAACCCCAGCTTGAAGCGAACCCAAAGCAGTCTCGGGTTGATCGCCTTGTATTCAACCGCTGCACTAACCAATCGAGAGGACAAAAACACACCTACACCTTGACAGCCCCGCTCGCTTTCTGGTACGCCGGCCCAGAAAGCGACCCGACTGCCCGGCAAATCGGTCGTGCCATTGCCCTTTCGCTTGGTCTCTGTCACACAAACGACATCCAAATCTCTATCATCCATCACATCTAATAATTCATTAATCTTTTCTTCCATCCCTCCTCTTACATTCCACGTAGCTATTTGTAGCTCCGTCCTCCACCTCCCGCCGTTTCTGACATGGCGTGTTGGGTGGCGGTCCCCAACGCCGCATTCGTCACCACTTGACACAACAGCGGGGACGCACTGGTGCGCGTCGCCTTGGGGGGACGCCCTATCAGTGCGCTCTCTCGAGGTGCACGTGGCGGATGGAACGTTGCAGCCCTCGTAAGGGCTGGCAGGGGTCGCTGCGAGCAAGCCTTCCATCTTGGACCCCCAACGATAAAAGTATTTAAATATAAAGGTAAATATTTAACGTTATTTATCAAGTAACAATACTTGGAGTAACGATACCAAAGTTTTAACGTTATTTCAAGATCAACTTTTTACTTGACATAGTGAATAATTTTTTCCAATGTAATTTGAACGATCTAATTGTATTAGTTCCTATTGAACTGTGTCACGACAAAATCTATGAAAACAAACCGAAGAAAAAACATAAATTAATATATGATTTTATAACCTTGTTAATTAATGACTATAACAAGTTATTTTTATGTTTATAGCTGACCAAGGTTGAAAATTTTGGTCCATGCGAGATCGACAATAAAAATAAAAGGTTAAAATTAGAGATGCGCCGAACATTCGTTTGGTATTCGGTATTCGGTGTATTCGGCATCTTTTTCAACATTCGTATTCGGCCGAATTATTCGGTTATGGTGCCAAATATATTCGGCTCGATTATTTTAATTTAATTGGCTGTACGACACAGTAGGAATGAAAGATAAAAATAAATAAATCAGCTTCACGCTGTATCCCACACACATCAGGGTAGGCAGAGGGAACCTAGTGTTAAGACACTCCCGTTCTCCACTTTCTGCTGAATTCTGGAGGCATTGCGTGTTGAGTGGCAGTCGGTTTTACAGTCACACCTTGTGCCGCTACGCCACGACCGGCCTCAGGAATGAAAGATAATACGTCTTATGTCAGATTTAAATTATAATTAAAAGTTAAATGAGTAAAGTTAATAAAATATAGCAATTAAACTTCATATAAAAATTTACTTTGAAATCTCAATTCAACATACATATTCTTAACCTATAGTTAATACAATCAACATTTCTTTAAATCTTAAATCAGCAGTTTTTTTTAAGTACAAAATAATATTTGTAAACCACAAATCAACATTTTAAATTTATAATAAATATACTAAAGTCGCAGATTAACAATAATAGACACTATAACATACATGTAAAGAGATATTACCTATATCACACTGCAGAAATTTAATATACGAGAAGCATTCAATGTTTTTCAGTATCGATATGATTTACTAAGTACATTCGTGATTAGACTAATTATTTAGTAAATAACACTATATGAGGGTTTAATTAAAGACATACACATTTCTAATGATTACTTTGCTAGTTATCCTTCGTTAACTGCAAGTGAAATGACTGACGTGACCATTTTGTAGAAAATTGAGCACCATGCTGTGATTAAGTTCCTTATTAAACAAGGAAAAAATAAAAAAAACATTCATGAAGAGATGGTGGCTGTTTATCAAGAATCTGTACCTGCATTATCTACTGTTCAAATGTAGTCAAGTGATGAGATTGAAGACGACCCTCGTCCGTCCCGCCCAGTTACTGTCTCTGCGGAATTGCCATAAAAGTTACTTGTTGTACCTAAAGATGCCCAAATGAAGAAGATGACTAACATTTCTATCATACATACTATTCTTCATGACTGTTTTAAACTTTCAGAAGTTAATGCATGGTGAGTTCCGGGAGAATGGTCACAGCGCCACAGATACTAGAAAGAAAGAATTGTTACTAGATAAAATTGTCTAGGATGGTGCTAGAAGCGTCCACGGTGTTTTGGGATTAAAATGGAATTTTGCTGATTGAATATAAAAATAAAAGAGTATATTAACGAAAATTCCTACGCTTCAACTTGGCGTAATTTAAGAGAAGAAATTAAAGAAAAAGACAGGGTAAATTGGCCGCCGTTGCGCTATTTCTCCGTGACAACGTCACCGTCCACATGACGCGTGTTTCCAAGGCTGATATTCGCGATTGTGGCTTTGAAAACATCAACCACTCACCCTATAGTCCTGAGTTGGCACTAGAGTGATTATTATTTGTTCCGAAATTTGAAAATGATGTCCGTGGAAACCGAGTTTATGGCGTTTATTAAACGTGCATTGAGGCAAGAAGTAATTCACTAATCATTTTTTGCAGGGAATTGATAAGTTAAGACCATGATGTAATAAATTTAAGGATATGGGGGTAGTCCCCCATAAAAAAAGACATAGAAACAAGCGAAAGGGTCACCGAGTGAGTGAGTCACCATCGCCACTCAGAACCTCGTCCGCAACCAGAGGAGCTATAGGTGAGTTTCTGGCCTTTAAGGTGGAGATAAAGGCGCTTTTTGGAGGTACGCAAGTCGTATTGACCTGGAAACACTACCACAGGTAGGCCAGTCCACAGTTGGGTGGCGAGTGGAAGGTAGTTCCTACGAAACCGCACAGTAGTGGAGTGCCACGTATCTAGATTCCCCCAATGTCATTGGGTCCCCAACGATTGACTGGGTGCTGCGAGGCGGCACCCTGAGGGGGATTAAGGTCCTCTGTTACGCCGATGATACGCTGGTCTTGGCGCAGCAGAGGACCTATCGGGAGGCGGCCATCTTGGCTACGGCCGGGGTGGCCGGAGTCGTGGGCCGTATCAGGCGGCTCGGGTTGGAAGTTGCCCTAAACAAGTCCGAGGCATTATATTTTCATGCTCCTCGAAAGGGCCCACCATCTGGGGCCCACATTACCATCGGTGGCGTCGAAATCGGCGTCACGAGGAGTATGAAATACCTCGGACTTGTTCTGGACGGACGGTGGAGTTTCCGGGGCCACTTTACATCTTTGGCCCCGAAACTGTTGAAGACGGCGGCGGCATTGGCGCGCCTTTTGCCCAATGTCGCCGGGCCGAGCGCCTCGAGCCGTCGGCTGTACACCGGAGTGGTCCGATCGATGGCCCTCTACGGCGCTCCCGTATGGGCGGACGCCCTGAATCGGCAAAACATCGCCCTGCTGCGACGTGCGCAGAGGGTGATGGCCATCCGGGCGATACGGGGATATCGGACCATCTCCGGTGAGGCAGCGTGCGTGCTGGCCGGAGTCGTGCCGTGGGACCTGGACGCGACATCTCTGGTGTCGGCCTATTGCCGGCGTCGGGGCCTCGCGTCCGGGGCCGCGGCAAGCCCAGCGCGCATCGAGGGGGAGCGGGAAGCCGCAATAAATATGTGGGAATCCCGGCTGGCAACACCAACTGCCGGCCGGTTGACAATTGAGGCTGTTCGTCCAGTGTTCCGCCAGTGGTAAGCGCGGCGTCACGGCGTCCTAACCTTCCGCACGACACAGGTACTCACGGGGCATGGCTGCTTCGGGGGTTACCTGTGTCGGATCGCCGGGAGGGAGCCCGACGCTCGCTGCCACCACTGCGTCGACTGCCTCGATGAGACGGACACGTTGGAGGTGTGCACAGCCTGGGCGTCTAACGTCGCGCTCTGCGCGACGTCATAGGGGACGACCTCTCCCTGCCGGGAGTGGTCAAGGCCATGGCCGGCAGCGAGACGTCGTGGGATGCCGTCTCCTCCTTCTGCGAGGCAGTGGTGCTCCAGAAGGAGTCTGCGGAACGGGTGAGGGAGGCTATTGCCGAACTCGCCATCCGCCGTAAGAGACCGGGTCGCCGGAGGGCGGCACACGATCGCCGCCTTCCGCCCTAATGAGCCAGGAGGCGGTCAGCTTGGGGAAGCTGGCCGCCTACTAACCTGGCCCGAGTAGTCGCGCGCAGGATGCTCCCGCGCGCTACTCCGAGCAGGCCGTCGAGGGTGCCCACCACCCTTGACTCCGCGACGTGCCTTGCAGGCTCCCGCCGCCGCGTTTCGCGGACGACTATTGTCCCCGCGTCTCGCGGCCAGTGGCGGTCGAGGAGGAGCACCGTGAGGTTTTAGTGGGTATTCGGACGGGTCCCCAACGATTCGAAACGGCTCTGTGTTGTATGCGATCAAATGCGTAAGCTGACACTGAGGTGCACCAGCGCAGAGATGAGATGAACTTATGCTTTGCCTACCAATCAAAAGGGCTCTGGGTTCTAGGTAGAAAACCTTCACCTGCATAACTATCTAATTACACACCGATTGGGCTTTTAGGATCTTCTGCAATGATAGGATTCGTCAAGCTAAGTTCTTCACAACAGTTATAAAACGCCACATAATATTCCTGTAAAAAAAATATATTTTTGTAGAGAGATGGCAATTTTCAGGAGCAAGAAATCTCATTCTAAATTGAGGGACCAACAATGTTGATAAGCAATTTCTGGTACATTTGGACAGTTTTTTAAATTTCGTGCTTTCGGGTGGCGGTGAGGTAGGGTCCGTTTCTAGCCAGTGACGACAGGTAGCATGTTAAAACCTATTTACGTGGCAAAATAACGAAGAAATGGTAAACCGAATAATTCGGCCGAATATCCGGTTCGGTAAAGTTTAGACCGAATAGTATTCGGTATTCGGTGTAAACACTATTCGGCGAATCTCTAGTTAAAATGGTCGTGCTGTAGAGGGACCTATGGGAGGGACTGTCATCTTGTTATAACCAGATTTTTGATTTTATAATTTTAAAGTCAGTATTATGATAAATCACTAGGCCGTCGTGGCGCAGCGATCTCGGTATTGCGGGACTGGAATTTTTTCATGGGATCCTGGTTTCACTGGTTAGTTCATTGACTTTAAATCGAACCTATAACCATCTACGTTTACAGTTATAGTCACACCTCGAACCAATGCGCCACGACAGCCTGGGCTGAAAGTAATAAAGTAAGGGAAATTAAATAGAATTATCGAAATGTCATATGTGTAAGTAATTCTTCTTATTATTTTTGCTTAAAAAATAACATCAGCTCCACTCTATGTCCCGCACACAGCAGGATTGGCAGAAGGAACCTAATGTTAAGACACTCCATTCCTCATGTTCAGTCGAATTCTGGAGGCATTGAGTGTTGAGTGGTGGAACTCAACTGCGCTATTTTGCCTCGCCACCAGAACAAAAAAATGAAAATATAAATTTAAATAAATATTTAATTTCCTCAAGCGGTTCGAGCCTACAACCAGTCGCGTTTGCAGTCACGCAGTTGTGCCTTTGCGTCATGACTAGCCTCAAAAAAGCGAGACCCGCGCGAGGCTCTTCAAATCCATACTTGTTTTTTCAGTCTCATGTACCGTTGAGTTCCTCTCCCTATCTCCCATTTGGTAAAACAATGTAATGCTAGGTAGTTTTTTTTATAATAGTATATATATTATTAGTAAATTTTATATGCTAGCGCCTACATGAATATAATAGCATTTACTTATTGAAACAAATTAAGGGTATGTCATATGTAAGGTGTCATAGTATTTAAATACAAAATCTGTTGAGATAAAACGCGACGTACACAACTTTGAAATTTAAAAAGGACTTTTTATAATTTATTACCACTTTTGTATGCTAAAGTATTATCATAAATTTTGTTTTCATTAAAACTATTCCGCACAAAGCAGAGGAGACAGAGGGAACCTAGTGTAAAGACACTCCAGTTCCCCACTTTCCACCGAATTATGGAGGCGGAAACGCCAGGCTTTGCTTCCTTACTTAGGTTCCTAAGCTCACAGGTTCCCTCTGCCAACTCTGCTAAATTGAAAAAGTGTCAAAATCTATTTTTTAAACTAAATTAATAATAGTTCTTATTTAATATTACATTTTAATTTTTATCTATTGACTATCATGATATAGGAGTACCAATTATATTTACCTAGCTACCTAGCTATACGCCATACAATAAAAAATCATAATTAATGCGTAAATTAACATGTGTACAAGAAATTCTTGTATTAGAATATCACTGACTTAAATACTTTCCATTTATGTATTATAATTTATCAACAATTGGTATAGTAGGCTTATAATAAGTAATATGAATACTAGATATTGTTGATATATAGTACGCATATTACGTAAACATAAATAAATCACGCTGTATTTATTTAGAAAACGTATAAAAATTTGAACGTAGCGGGACTCGAATTTAGCTCGGACTCCTCGAAACCGACCAGGCAATCTAACCACTAACGCCCAATATTAATAATCTATCTCCGATGTCAATCTTCGATTGTTCCATATATCTATCCAATCTAGAGATTGTTTATTGTTCCATATATCTATCCAATCTCTAGATTGGATAGATATATGGAACAATCGAAGATTGACGTCGGAGATAGATTATTAATATTGGGCGTAAGCCGTATGTTCTCATTAAGCTACGTCGAGGGAGGCTCTGCAGGGAGATTTTTACAAATTTGAGCTACCCAAAGATAATTACTAAAAATTATCGTCTGGCAAGAGAGAATGCTATTTATTAAATATTTTTAACATTTTTAAAGTGTGTATCACTACATGCATTATTTTATTTCCATTTGATCACAGGGACGAAACCACATGTAAAAGCTAGTGTTTTACATAAACAGCTACAACATTTTTTTCATTACAAAAAAAAACTAATAAAGAGTCTTTGATTGTTTCTTTGGATCTAGACCAAAAATATTAGTTATTTTTGGTTGTAGGAGCGAACAGTCAGGCCGGTAGATGGTTGCAAGTTCGATCTCTACTCGGGGAACTGATTATATTTAAATTGTTATTTTGTTACTGTTAATGTATTAAGAGCATATTTCCAGGGATCCTGGCCTGCAGTGGTATACATTGTTTAATGAAAATGTAATATAAAAAAATATTATTATATGTATAAGGCTGTGTGTTGTTTTTATACACAGATTTAATTGCAATGCAATGTAGAATTTAAGTTGAGCTTTACATAAATTATTACTTAGTGTTCTTTTCATGTATAAGCTATTTTCCTGAAGAGTTGTATCTAAACCCGTTCAGTACTTTTAGCGTGAAAGTGGGACAAGCATCCATCCTCACAAGCACTCGCTGTTATAATATTAGTAGGATAGGATAATTCAACTCTCAATAATCATTAAACCAAAATACTTCGAGTTTGTATAAACAAGAACATGTTAAAGGAAATATAGATAATAAAATGTAGTCACTTTCAGTAAGATACTAGGAAAACATGAATCACCCTGTCTTTTTGGCAAGTATCCTAGTTTTAGTTGCTGCGGCATTAAATTTGGCATAAGATTTACGATTGGAGAGAAAATTCAGAATTAAAGAGTAGGTATGTGGTCACAAATTCATTTTTAATTAAGAACTAATTTTGAATTTCGTTTTTCATTTGACTTTGATTAAAAATTTTGACTAGATATATTAATGATTATGTGATAAATTTTCGCTTTTGAAAAATATGTTTCTTTCTTACTTTTTTAATTATTTTTTTTTTAATTAAATATCATACAGTTACTTTTATCCCAACAATCGATTGTTAATTGAATTAAAACATGTTTTTTTTACTTAATCCCTAAAAAGTTTACTTTAAGTTTGTTCTTTGTTAATCCCTAAAAGGTTACGTTTCTTAGGTAAATGATCGATTACATTTATAATTATTTTGATTTCGCCATTTTGATAAGAGGCCAGTCTTGGCGCAGCGGCACAAAGTGTGACTGTAAAACCGACTGGTTGTGGAGACTCGAGGAGATGAAATATTTATTTAAATTTATATTTCAATTCCTTTGCTCTAATATCGAGGCAAAGCGCGGCGTTGAGTCCTGCCACTCTACACGCAATGCCTACAGAATTCGGCGGAAAGTGGGGATTGGAGTGTCTTAACACTAGATTCCCTCTGCTTATCCTGCTGTACGCGGGATACAGCGTGAAGCTGAAATAAAAAATTAATGAACTAACTTGACTGTTGACTGGATTCGCTCCCATTATGAAAATAAAAATAACATATAAATGTCATCCAAAATTAAACTGAAACAAACTAAAATATCCACAAATTTGATACTGTCGAAAATGTTGTAATTTCCCTTGGCATTTGAGCATCGGTCATTTTTATAGAACAAGTACAAGAATAATCTGAAATAAACTCGTAAATTTTTAAATGTCTATCTATTAAAGTTATTTTCGTAGATCATATCAGTTCCACTGAAACTGTTGTGGAGCAGCGGAACTGTATTTGGCTGTAAATACGACGGTTGTGGGTTCGATCCCCACTTGAGGAAATGAAATATTTATTTAAATTAATATTTTCGTTTTCTCGCTCTGGTGTCGAGGCCAAGTGTGGCGTTGACTCCCGCCACTCAACACGCAATGCCTCCAGATCTCGGCGGAAAGTGGGTAACGGAGTGTCTTAATTGACAATAGGTTCCATCTGCATACCCTGCCGTGTGCGGGATACAGCGTGAATCTGATTTAATTAGATTTTTAAATATATTATTATTTTCTTATAACTAAAACAAAGCTGTATAGTTTTTTAACATTATTAAAGTGTCATTTCACACTTAGAACCCGCGCCTCTTTGAACCGTTTGCAAAGAGGCGGGGAAATTTTTACATGTTTTCTTAATAAATATTAAAGCTGGAAAGTTTATTTGGTTAAAAGCGCTAAGCTCTAAAATTGCTTCTACGGTTTTAATTGAAAAAATATTTTTGTATTAGATAATACGTTTATCGAGGAAGGCTTATATTGCATCACCTCTATCGTTCGATGTAACCAATGTACCTGCGGTATGAGCTTCCTCCCGCGCTTAGAATGTGTCATGTCACATGTCAAATGTGTCATCTCTTAGTGATGTCAGTTTAACCACATTTATATTATTCTGTTGTAATTATATAATATACATATAGAATAGATTCTTTTGTAGGTTTGTATATTATTACCTATTATTCATACTTTAACACTTAGGTAATTAAAGTGATTATGGTAATTAGCTTTTATGGTGAGATTACACTAACCTTGGTTTCTATGAATCATAAATTGTGAGTTTCATTTTGGCCCCTTTTTTTTAATATATTTGATAATAATATCGTTGGTTGCTTCAGATATACTGAAAATGATCACATCACACATCTCTTCTTCTCCCTTTCATTGGTAAGGGAGAAGAAGAGATGTTCTTGATTTAACGTTAATATATGATCCCCATTTGAAGAAATGACACATTTATTTAAATTTATATTTTCATTTCTTCGCTCTGGTGTCGAGGGCACAAAGTATGACTGTAAAAACGAAATGTACACAAATGTTACGAATCTCATTTGTGGAAATTAAATATTTAATTTTTTTTCTTTTTTTTTAATATTTCCATTTCTTCGCTCTGGTGTCGAAACGAAAATGGGGAACGGTGTGTCTCAACACTATGTTCCCTCTTCCCACCCTGCTGTATGCGGGGTGAAGCTGTATTCTATCAATATATTTAAAAGAAAATGTTTGAAGTACTGCTATTGTATTGTATATATGGGGGAAAAGGCTTTAATTTACTTATTCTAATTATTATTAAAAGTACCTAATTTAACAGATTTTTCATTAACATTTGAAGTAGATATATGTAAGTATTCAAGTGACAGGTTTTTTTTTTATTTATTTATTTTCTCAAAATAACAAATATAAAAAACTTACATAACTAATTACGTTTACTATTTACTTCCTAATAGTAGTGATAAATAACTTCTTGTCCATACTTTTTCAACCAACAATATATATATATATATATATATATATATATATATATATATATATATATATATATATATATATATATATATATATTAATTATATGTATATTGTAGGAAGCAACAAATTGAATGGAGGAAATACCTTGTGACTCACGATCATTATTTAAACAATGAGTATCCACTTAATTGAATATAATTATATTATAATAATTTTTATTGCAACCAGTGTATACTCGTATACATTGCGTTAAGTGACGGAACTTAACGCCGTTTTTTATCCAAAAGATCTGATAAGCGAAAATAATGTAAGTATATAAAGAAACATTTGTGATTGAACAGGTGATTTTGCTCATTCTTAGGACTAAGTAAAATAAGACTCTTGGGAAAAAAACAACTGCAATCTATCGTAATAATATTATGAAGCTAAAAAAAATATTTGGTACATTGGGCATTCAGCCCTAATCTCAGGAACTACTGGTTGCAATTGTTTTTTTTTTGCTGCATAGTTAATTTATAGAAGACGATTTCACGTTAATAGTTTTAATATAATCTATTTTAAGCCGACTTCAATAAAAGGAGGAAGTTCTCCATTCGATTCTTTTTTTTTGTTTGTTTGTTACCTCAGAGCTTTCGACTGGATGAACCGATTTTGATTATTTTTTTTTATTTAAAAGCTGTTGCTTCCTATTTAGACCCATTTTAAATCCATGAGAAAATAATATAAGGCCTTATGTATGTACTCGACAAATGGAATAATAACCCATTATCACGCCAACCGATTTCGATGATTCTTTTTTAATTGGAAATGTGGTACGTCGAGGGTAGTTTGATGAAAGTTTGGTATGTTTCTGATTAGATCCATGACAAAAGTAACGGAACTCTTAAACTCTTGGGAGCAAATGAACGAGATTTTTTTTTAATGGAAAAGGAGCAAGGCAAACGAGCGTTCGGATCACCTGATGGTAAGTGACTATCGCCGCCCACGACCCCGTGCAACACCAGAGGAGCTACAGGTGCACTGCCGGTCTTTAAGGTGTGTTGGGCGCTGGAACCCGGCATTACCTGATGCGAAACGCAGTGGTATAAAACCACTACTTCACGCCGGTTTTAAATGCCGGGGGTGGTAATGATCCGGTCGAGTCTGCCCATGCGTGTTGCCATTGCTGGCGACGTGACTCTACCACACGTACTTTAGTCGCCAGGATAGGCCGGGATCACACGGCAAGAAATCGGGTGAATCTTTTAGACTATCCGGATATTTGAATCACCTACCGAAACGTCGTTATGGTCAAATAATTGTCATAGAGCGAACATGATGAAAATTAACTTGAGAACTTTAGAATGAGAACTTGATATTTAAATGGGTTCTGACTGTCATTAGTTATGAACTAATCTGAACTGAATTCTTTATTTCTTTTTTTGACAAACAACCAGTTATATTGACTGTAACGGAACAAAAACAAAACTATAGTAACCCCGCTTTAGTCCTTGACGGTGTTTCATCGCGGACAGATGTGTTTGTCTATTTTGTAAGTAAATATAATATTTGTTGTACTTGACGCAGTATCCCGTGCATCCACACCTATGTACACAGTGCGGGCAGCCACTAATTATCTCTAAGATATGCAAAAATAGTCCAGAGGCCAGTCGTGGCGCAGGGGCACAAAGTGTGACTGTAAAACCAACTGGTTGTGGGTTCGATCCCTACTCGAGGAGATGAAATATTTATTGAAATTTATATTTACATTTCTTCGCTCGGGTATCGGCGTTGAGTTCTGCCACTCAACAGGCAATGCCTTCAGAATCCGACAGAAAGTGGGGAACAGAGTGTCTTAACACTAGGTTCCCTCTGCCTACCCTGCGGAGTGCGGGATACAGCGTGAAGCTGATTTATTTTTTATATGCAAAAATATTTGTTATCATTACTGGTACGCTCTAACCGTCACAGCTAAAGAATTGAACTGAACTAAACTTTTTATTTCTTTTTTTGACAAACAACCACTTATATTGCCTGCAACGGAAGAAAAACAAAACTGTAGACTGTAGTAACCCAGCTTCAGTCCTTGACGGTGTTTCATCGCGGACAGACGTGTTTGTTAATTTTGTGAGTAAAAACACCTACAATTTTTACTGCTTAACGCTAACTATCCCGTAAATAGCAGGGTAGGTAATGGGAACCTATATTAAGACAATAAAACACCGCGCTTGTTGTCAGAGCGAGACAATGAAAATAAATCATTCCCCTGAATGGAAGTGGAACTAAAAGCGTCGCATCTGCTGTGAAACGTTGTGCATGATTATTATATTGAAATTAACCCTAATTAGCATTAAATATTAATATTTATATATTATTATTAATATTTATATATATAATAATTTATGTATATTTTATCCGTTAAAAAATTGTATTAATAAATAAATAAAAGTACAATATTAGGATACATTTATAAATTTCATAAATTACCTATTTATATTTTATGTTAAGTCTTTTAATATGTAAATGTAAATGTTTATAAATTAAAGCGAATTATACGTAGATTAGATGACAATACAATATTATGGTACCATCGAACTGGTCTGATGATGGAATTGGAAGATGGCTGATGGAACCTTGGACTGCCTATTAAAGGCTTTATGAAGAAAAAACCGCATATATAATATTATATATACTTGAATTTCATTTAAATTTTGAATTTATGTATCTGAGCTTTGTGTCAATATAATTAAAAATCTGTAATTTAATATTTTTTATAAAGAACCTTCATAAAATCAATAAGTAATAAATGTAATATATTATTTATCTGCAAATATATAATTTAATCTCAAATTAAAATTATTTAATTATAATGCACATCTCTGAGTACGATAACAAGTGGCTTTTAAGAAAAAAAAATATGTTAAAAAACCTAAGCTGCCTACAAATTACAATATCTTGATCTTGATTCTTCAATTCTTCAGTCGTTGACGGAATTTCGTAGTGTTCGGACGTATTGTCAATTTTGTGAGTAAATATATATTTTGATAACCTAAACTAAATGTAATAACGCAATATGGTACAGTACTATTTAGTCGGTAGTTACTGGTTCAAATCCATTACAGAAATTGTATATTATATGTACATAAATATTATATTTTTATTGTGTAGTGACATTTGGATTGTCTACAATATTGTGTTATAGTTTTTATGTCGCTACATAAAAAAAAACGATTGGAGTAAAACGGTGTAAAACGAATAGAGGCCGCAGCGGCACAGTGTGTAACAGTAAACGCGACGGTTGTGAATTAGATTCCGATTCGGTGGAATTTATTATTTTTATTTCGTTTTCAATGTGGTTGTGTGGCGTTAAGTTCCGCCACTCAACACGCTATTTCCCAAAAATTGGGCAGTGCGTGGGGAACGGAATGTCTTAACACTACCTTCCCTCTGCCCACCCCGCTATATGAGGGATACAGCGTGAAAACACGAATACTATACAACATTTTGAATAATCTTGGCATTAAAATAATTTTATTATGCATCAGTGAAGATAAAATAACAGTTAAAGTTGTTTCTAAGGCAAATGAAAGTTCTAGATTTTTATTATTGCTGCTATTTCTGTTAGATAAAAATAAATGTGTAAGTGTTAAGACACTCTGTTCTATTTTTTCTGTTGCAATCCGGGATATTGAGATTTAAGTCTCGTAACTCAACGCCGCGCTTTGATCAACTTAAACCATACCTACGCCACACGATGAGTAACCTTGGCATTGAAATAACTTAATAAATTACTCATAAGGCATATTACTATATTAATGTGTCTTATTAATTACTCATACGAAATAAATAATATGAAAATGTGACTAGTGAAAATATATATTCTTTTTTTCAAATTCACGCTGTATCCCGCAGCTGGGTAAGCACTTCGTTACCATAAGATACTTCCGTTGCCCACTTTTCGTCAAATTCTGGAGACATTGCATGTTGAATGGCGAAATTCAACACCGCACTTTGGCTCGTTACCGATGCGAAGAAATGAAAATATTAAATAAATCATTTCCTAGAGTGAAAATCGAACCCACAACTTATCGCGTTTACAGTCTCTATATAATGCATGTTCACAGTTCACTCAAAAATATTACAGAAATAATAATTTTGCGGAAACCTTTTAGTATATTAGATCTAACTACGTATAGGACGCGCCCTATAAAGATGACTCGGATCGATTAGTCTCAAGGGCACGGCCATGGGGTTTTATAGCGTTCCCTCCCATAGCCTATAAAATACATATATAGGGGAGAGCTACCCCCAGCTTTGAACAGGGGCACCTTTGAAAATATGTGTTAACAGAGCTATTTTAAAAAGAAATTTTGTTAGATTTTTTTTGAGTAGTGGCAGCACTAACCTGCACACGTGTCACTTGTCACTGCTGATATATGAGAGCCCGTGGTTGAGTTACGAGGAGTGTTTGATTTTGAGTAAAATTTTATACATTTTTAAATAATCGCGTAAGGATCGCAGGGATCCAATTCATGGTATATGGTTTTATTTTTTCCTCTTTTAGTTAGAATTTTTCATATATCATGCAATAAACTAGAAATTAATACAATTTTTAAACTTTTACTTGAAAAAAAAAACGTTTTTAATTTTTCAAATACCACTGAGGCAGCTTTGAACAAAATAAGGGGGGCAGTTTTGAATATTATTATATATAGATCGGAA
>JAATLQ010026067.1:0-20567 GCA_013421005.1 Heliconius erato x Heliconius himera | reverse complement strand
CCTATTTCAAATCAATTGAATTTGAAAAAATCAAGATGGCACAGAAACCAAAAAATATAAAAAAGTGCCATCTGTCCAGAACTGGATTCATAACATAATTACATTTAAAGAAATGTGGAAATACTTAAATAAGAGATTTAAAATAATAATATTATAACAAAAAAAAATTAATCGAGATTTCCTTGAGAACTTTTTTCATTGTATTCGAAGTAATGGTATTAGGAATGTTAATCCTACATTCATGCAATTTATGAATGCCTACAAAACATTGTTGATTAATAACATGAATTCACCTCATTCCATTAATGCTAATTGTGAAAAAGATGATTATCCACCATTACAATCATTGCCCTTTTTATTATCAAAGAAATGTGATTCTGAAGATACTCCCAATTTTGGGATTGAGGGGATGATCCCATAACGGTCATCCCACGTTTTTTATTTTGTTTTTTCAAATGTCCATTTTTTGGTATATTTGATGGTAGTTCATTCCGTGCATTAAGGTTCACAGATTAAAACGCCCGCTTACTGTTTTTGTCTCTGATAAGCCAATCAGCGAGAATCGTGGAGGAAGTGTGAGCCCATTTTTTCAAGGCAGAGTTATATTATATTTCTAACTACAAATTTATATTGAAACTGTCAAAATATGTTAATAAATGATAATAAACTTAATAAAGCTCTATCTATTTACTGGTCGGTAAAAAAATCAAAATCCTAAAAAATGCCTAAAAATAGGCCTTCACATGGGGTGACCCCCTCAAGGATAGACCAAAAAATTCTAATAAAATTAAATATAATTCATAGTACTGGCAACTAAAATAGTTGTGAACTAAAAAAAATTGAGATTTCAATTCTATTTGTTTTCATGGAGTTTGTTATTGTTTTCGCATATTATTTAAGTTAGTTGATATTTTTAAAATTACGTGATTTAAGTATATATTTTATTTCCTGTATTTTACTACATAGTTTAATTTTAGCTATTAAAATGTCTAAAAACAATCATAGAAAATGTGCTAAGTGTAGTAAAACACGTACTCAAGATATGGCCATTTGCTTTCGCAGATTTCCTAAGCCAAGTAAGGATAATAGTAATATTAGACTCCAAATTTGTAATATTAGACTCCAAATCTTAATTGATATATTTAATTATATAGCCAAAAATAATAGGTACTTTATTCATGATATTAGTTAATAAAAACAAAAGTGTGCAATGGCGGCTGCGGTGCCACACCCAGTTTTAACTAAGTAATGTATAACTACTCTGAAGCTGTAAATAAATGAGCTTCTTTCCCGCACGTAAGAGGGTAGACAGAGGGAACGTAGTGTTACGGTACTCCGTTTGCTACTTTCCGCTGAAGTCTGGAGGCTTTGCTTGTTGAGTGACGAAACTCAATACCTAGCTGTGTATATTTTCAGGGCACAGGCTTGGGCCAAATATTGTTGACCTACTAAAGATTGGATTTCTATGGAATCATTACATTCTCTATTTATTGCCAATAAAGTCCTATGTAAAAGACATTTTATGATATTAAAAGAACAACATGATTTATCTATAAATAAAGAAAATTATATTAACCAGGTCCATTTATATTTTGCAATTAAATGATATATTGTTACCTATTCTGTATTTCTTGTAGCTAACTATTTTTAATATTTTCTATATTCTTGCAGATTAATAATCAGACAAGTAAAATAATGCAACCAAAGCTTCAACTTCTGGAATTCCATTCACACCAATTGAAAATGTTAATGAGCAAATTACAACAAATTATTTTCTTCAACAACCCGCAGAAATTATGGTCACACCTAAACTGAAAGAATAAAGTAAGTACTAAAAGATGTATGTTATTATTTTATACATACTTAAATATAACTGTCCAGCCATTTTAGCCCAGGGGCACAAGGGTGTGACATGACGGTTGTGGGTTCATTCCCCGCTTGAGGAAATGAAATATTTATTTAAATTGATATTTCCATTTCGCTCTAGTTTCAAGACAAAGCGCGGTGTTGTATTCCGCCGCAAATCGGCGGAAAGTCAGGAATGGAGTGTCTTATAAATATAGCTACAGGCTGCAAATAGAGTGTCTTATACATACAGCTAACTAGGATACAGAGTGAAGCTGATTTGATTTTCGTAATTGTAACACATTTTATCATTAATAATATATTTTTATATAAAATTTGTGTCAGTAATTTATCTAGAAAAAAATATTTATATATCATTGTAAAAGTATACAAAACTCTTTGTATTTCAGAATGCAGATTATGTTGTGGTAAATCAAAAGTCTGAAGAAACTTGTTTACTGATCCACTCTTCTAAAAAAGAAAAGGAATGCTCAGTTATTTAAATGTGAAAAAAATATGATTCAAAAGAGAAAAAAAGAAGTAATGAGATTGAGGAAAATAAGAAAATTACAAATGTTATTGAAGCACAAGCAGAGGAAGAAAATGTGCAGAATTTGTGCAATTTAAATATGAGCAGTACCTTTGCTATATTATTGCAAAACCAATTTAAAAATTGGCCAAAAAAACCGAGATGCAGGAGATGATCTAAACCAAAAAAATATGGCTTAGGCTATTTATAAACAATCACCAGCATGTTATATATAGACTTTTAAGAAGAATGTTTGCACTACCAAGCCAAGGTAGTCTGCATAAACTGCTGAACAGAGTGCCTTTAAAACTGGGAATAAATGGACATATATTTTCTGCTTGAAAAAAAATGGCCCAAAATCATGATGATCAGAACAACATTAGTATTTTGTCATTTGGTGAAATATCTGTAAAAAAAAATATTATAATCATCAACTCGATAAAATTCAAGGTTTTCAAGAGCATGGTATAAAAAAAATGGAAGCCGCCTATTGCATTCTATTTTTTGCACAGTTTAAAAGTGGATAGCTTGACTGTGATTTTAATAGAGGTAAATTTATTATTTAATTTTAAAGATTTATTTAAGTTTCTAATTTTGAGTTGTAATATTTTAAAAAATATAAAAATTTATGGAATATGGACGTGTATACTTTTTTCAATTGATGACAACACATTTTTTTTTATGGAAAAGATAAGGCAAACGAGCGTGCGGGTCACCTGATGGTAAGTGACTACCGCCGCCCACGACCCCGTGCAACACCAGAGGAGCTACAGGTGCGTTGCCGGCCGCCAAGGAGGGTTGGGCGCTGGGCCCGGCATTGCCTAATTCAAAACGCAGAGGCATAAAGCCACTACTTAACGCCGGTATTAAATGCCGGGGGTGGTCACGATCCGGTCTGCCCATGCGTGTTGCCATTGCTCGCGACGTGACTCTACCACACGTACTTTAGTCGCCTCTTACTACACCACCAGTACCAGGATGATCCTATTCTAGGCCGGGACCACATGGCACATGATTTAACTAGGTACTGAAGGAATGGTTTGATGCAGTTATGAAAGTACTTGCAACTGTATGCGACTTGTCTACTGTTAATATAAAGGCTCTTAAAACATTAGGAGCTACAACACAGGAGCCATTTTGTGTGAATGAGAAATTATATCAATTTTAGATCCACCATCAAATTTGATTAAATGTACAAGAAATTTGTTCATGAAGCATGATGTTGAGTGCAGTACTTATATTTATAATAATGAAAACCCTGTAATGGGTAAGCATATTATTTTTATTTTATTTACTTATACTAGGTATTCATACTAGGTACTTTTACTAGGTTTGATTCCCACTTGAAATGAAATCTCTATATATAATAAGACAGTAAAAATATTTTGTCTGTACATTTCATAATTTTGACTGAAACAGATAGAGGGACACTTAAAAAGAATAATAGAAAGCAAAAAGATTTTTTTTGAATTTCTTGTCTGTCTGTCTGTCTGTCGACATATTTTTGTCCGCATTTTTCTCTGAAAGTACTGAACCGATTTACTTAAAAGTTTCACCAATTGCTTTGTTTTAACCCAACTTAACTACTAAAGTTTGGTTCATCAAAATCGGTTCATTAAAAAAAAGTTATCGTCATTTGAATGAACTCAAGGCATTAGTTTGCCTGCGAATATTATATAGCAATCGCACTGGTAAGATTGCTGGCTAAAGAAGGACATTCGAAACGTCTTGATTCAACACAGAACAGTCATATACTGTTGATAAAAAAATATATTTTTGAAGCACTATTATACAATAATTTATACAATAAAGTAAACAAAATTGAATTGTTAGTTGTTACTTAACTGTTATTATTTATGAAGGTAATCTCCACCTTTATAAATCATAACAGTTAAGTTGAAATCGTAATTAATTCAACATAGAGATAAAGAACGATTTGATCTTCAAAGAGATATCAAGCAAATATATAGATTTTGTGGTTCGTTCGTTTGAAAAAAATCTATATAAAAATGCCTAAAAACAACCTTTCTACGTGTACTCTGTAATAACTACATATTTACCAATTGTACATTTAGCTAATAATATGTGTAAATAATTTAAAAACTGTACAGGAGTTAATATGCAAACATTACAGTTATTTTACAAAGAATATTATGAATCCTTACCCAAATCAATAATTTTACATTTAAGGCTGTTTCTGAAGCAGTACATTAAATAATTAAGTAACATCAGCACATTTAACAGAGTTTTAAAAACATAACAGGTAAAAAGAACGTAATGTTACAAAAATATATACATATAATAAATAATTAGCTTTATGTATATTTTATGAATATCAAATATCAACATTGGTCATATTTTTTAGTTCGAAACAATCAAAAATTCTTATAGAAGTTACGATAATGTCATAAAAAAACATATTAGAATATTACAGATTAAAGTAATAAAAAAAATCATATTAGAAGTCATTAGAATTGTTAATCAATTCTGTTTATTAAGTCAATAATCATGTATTATATTCGGGCGAAGCCGTGGGCGGATCGCTAGTATTTAATATTTTCATTATTATAACTATCCACTCGATCATTATATTTCAGGCCAGTCGTGGATCAGGGGATCAAAGTGTGCTGCAAAGTCGACTGGTTGTGGATTTGTTCCCCACTCGAGAAATGAAAATATTTATTTAAATTTATATTTTGCATGTAGAATTCAGCAGAAAGTGGAGGAAGGGAAGTAGTGTTTTGACAATAGGCTCCCTCTGACTATTCTGCTACAAGCGAGATACAGCGTGAATCAGGCAAAAAAAATATTGGCTTTACACTAATACATAACATTTCATTAAGTATATTTCAACCTACTTTCCTAGACCATTTATACAGCCTGTACGTCATTTTAAAACAGCACATGTTTGAACAAAGCACAAAGAAGCATTTTTAATTTATTAATATATAGAAAACTGTTTTATTAAAGGTATTGCAAAATGGAGTCATATACTAAAAATAATACTAACTTTATATTTGCTACTGCTCTGACTGTTATCTATTGTGAAACAACCATGTCATGTTACACTTATATTATAACAATTCTGTAGCTCCTATATAAGTGATATTTAAGTAACGAATATAAGAAAAGTGCATGTATTAATAAAATGTTAATTATAAAATTAGATGTAATTAAGAATTATAAGAAAAAAAAATTTTTTTTCAAAATATCTTTAAAACAAAAATAACATCCAGCAATACGAATTTTATATGAATTCTTTTATTTCAGATGAATTCCCTCTGAAGCTCACGCGACAGCAACATTTTGAAAAAAAATTGATACCGTATTTGATGGTGTTAATGCTGACACTGGACTTGCGCCGAAGGAAAAAATATTAAATAATTATGACCAAAGAAGTCCTAATTTAGCTTTATTTATTGAGATGAGGACATTTATTTCCTCAATAAAATATCTTAACACTCGTTCCACCGCTCCTTCCCAAGAAGGTTGTATACACACTCTAAACGCAATTGAAAAATTGTATTGTAATCTTAAAAAAATTAATATTAACACGTTTTCTACTCGTCATTTAAATCAAGATTCCTTAGAAAATTTCTTTGGTTGCGTCAGATATAACTGTGGGTCAAATACAAATCCGACAATACCGCAATTTATAGCAGGGATAAAAACGGCTATTGTAAGCAACTTGCGACACACGTTGACAGGACAAAAGACAAATTGCGAAAATGATACTGCTCAGATTGCAGATAATCTAACTAGTTACCTTAAAGTTAAAGAAAAATCTATCACTGAACATTCTAATATGTCTCCAATCACTTATGACATTGATTTTGAAAAGATGGCAGCTGATGCAGTTGAAGAAGTACAGAGGGCGACACCATAGACTCAAGCTTGCGCATACGAGTACGTGTGTGGTTTCATTTTTAAAAAACTTAGGAATAACAAATGCGTCCATTGTAAAAATTCTTTTCTTACAGCGTCTGAAGAAGAATATATATTTCATATATATACAAGTTTTAAAGAGACTAACTTAAATACTACATCATTAAATTATGTCCACAAAAACGTTGTAACAAATATAGAAGCATTAGCCACAGAAGTTACGTAGGCTGCAGTTGGATGGTTAAGAAAATACGATTTTTTATATAAATTTAAATTAATAAAAAAATTAATTGAAATACATAAATTCAATCTAACTTATATATAATTGTCCTCAATGTTGGAGAAACAATATTGAATCTAAACCTTACTAAATCTAACTTAACCTACGACTTAATTACTCCACGATGGAATGATAAATGTGGGAACAGAAGAAATTCCTTTCGCACCGGCGCTGTTCACCGGATCTCCTTCCTTGTCAGCATTTTGTGGCGCTCGGCCGCCTATCAGACGGACATATTATAATATTAAATAAGTTTTCCGCCTGTGACACCGAGCGCTATATAACACAGGCATAAATAAGTATTTAAGGATATCAGGATGGAAACCACACTTAAAAAAACATTCTGCTATCACTTAATCGAATAAACTTTGATTATCTCTAAAATTGTACAGATCATTTAAATAGAAATATAAAGCATATAAAACTGTACATTTTATATATGTCTTAACAGATTTATAACTTTAAAAAATAGAGAAATGATTGAAGATGACAAACTGAAAGAATAATTAGGAAATTATAAATTTTAAGAAACAAATAAATATGTATGCATTGCTTATTAATATTCGATTTTAAATTTGTTTGTTTCTAAGTACTAAAAAAAACGAAATCCCCAGTTCAGTGAATAATAAATCAATAGAAGTAAAGAAGCCAGTTGTTATTAGTGTGTGATATAAAATAAAACGTTTTACATATTTGTTTCTTTTAATATACCTATCAAAATTTAATTAATTACACCCTCAATAATTTAGTCCATGGGATAAATTTGATTGCTAGTAAATATTAACATATTTTGTTTGTACGGAAATCACATTGTTTATTTTTGAATAATTATAATTAATTCGTAATTGTAATTTCTGAATACAAATGTTTATTTGTTAATATTTAATTGTGAATTGCATTTTAAATTATCCTAATATTGCGCAATATTAAATGAGCCTAAATTTTAATATTCCTTTTTTTTCTAAAAGTTTCTTGGTGCTTGCCCAGAGGGCGCTAGTAGTATAAACGTTTAAAGCTACTTTCTATTTTTTAGTCAAATTTAGTTAATAAATAAATATTATTGCTCATATTCAATTTGTAGCGACATCTATTGACGTTAATTGAAATATTCAATTCCAGAGCGACCTCTGAACTTCAGTTGGCGAACTTATGTAAATATAATGCTACAAAATAAAATATTATCTGTGATGGTCTAAATTCTCCATACTCCATATACTTCTGAATTTAATAATATTATACGTCAAACGTTTCCAATCTCGTTGTACGCCGCACAGAGTACATTCTAATATACTATAATAGAGACCAATTTTCGGCATCAAGTGGTAATGGAGCAACGCCATCTATATGTCAGTTGTTGAACTATACATATCAGTTGCCAAGGCCAGGAAGAACAAGACAGTTACATATATATATGTAACTATACACTACATTGTACATGTAGTTGTAGAAAGTGAAAAAATAAAATACGTCTCTAATTTATCGATTTTATTGAATCGCACATTTATACAATAATAGATTTTAGGGTTATATAATATGTTATATATTCAGGCCAAACGCCTATTATAATTTAATAGCAATCATTTTTAAATCACACATACGCTCATAGGTGATATAAATCATGTATTTTATTTTGTCTTACAATTACCCTACCGTGGCATTGTAATATTTCTTTCTTCTTCAACTGGAAAATTACACGTGTCCACACCTAAATTTGCTGTTTTAATTATTACTCCAAGAAGTCAACCTGATAATAAACTGAACGAATGTGCGAAGAGCGTATGTGTGATTTAAAAGATATTGCTATTAAATAATAAGAGGCGTTTGGCGCTGAACATAATATTATATAACCCTAAAATCTATTATTGTATAAATGTGTGATTCAATAATATCGATAAATTAGAGATGCATTTTATTTTTTCACTTTCTACAACTACTACTACTATTATAATATTATTAAATTCGGAAGTGTATGGAGTATGGAGAATTTATATTATATTTACATAAGCTACAATTCAGCCCATCATCCATTTTAACGGCGAAAGATTGTCATCTTTAATGACAAGTAAACTATCAGGGTACCAACAACGTTGAATTGTTTGAGCGCCATTTCACTCGTTGCTGTAGTTCACTGATATATTCTTTGGATCACCTGACCCAAAAATGTTGACGGAGCTACTCTAACTTTTGAAATCTGCTCAAATAGCTGGTAGGGTTGTCTTGACAATCAAGAGTTGGCATGGCCGTTAGAGGCTTCCCAATAAGAAAGTGGCCTGGCGTGGCCTGGCGTGGCGTGGCGTGGCGTGGCGTGGCGCGGCGTTGAGTTCTGCCGCTCAACACGTAATGCCACCAGAATTCGGCAGAAAGTGGGGAACGGGGGGAGTGTCTTAACACAAGGTTCCCTCTGCCTACCCTGCAGTGTGCGGGATACGATATGATTTATGATTTGATATGATTTTCTAAGATTTATTTATAAGTAATTGCAAGTAATATTTGTAAAACAGTGATAGTTTAAAATTTTACTTGTTTATTACTTAACTAGCGGCCCGCTTCGCCCGCTTAAGCTACATGTTAACACAAACAGTTAAGTTCAAGTCGTGATTAATTCAAGACAGATAAAGGAGGCCAGTCGTGGCGCAGGGGCACAAAGTGTAACTGTAAAACCGACTGGTAGTGGGTTCGATCCCCGGTCGAGGAGATGAATTGTATTTACTCAAATTTTTATTTCCATTTCTTCTGGTTGCTCTGGTGTCGAGGCAAAGCGCGGCGTTGAGTTCTGCCACTCAACACGCAATCACGCACGCCAGAATGCGGCAGAAAGTGGGGAACCGAATGTCTTAATGTCCTACCCTGCTGTATGCGGGATACAGCGGGAAGCTGAAAAAAAAAAGCAGAGATAAAGAGCTACTTGATCTTCAAAGAAATATTAAGTAAATAAATACATAGACTCTTCGGTTCGTTCGTTCGTTTGAAATAAATCTATATAAAAATATCTTAAAACATTCTTTCTACGTGTAGTACTCTGTAATAACTACACATTTACCGATTGTACATTCACCTAATAATATATGTAGCTAATTTAAAAACTACACCAATCATTTTATATAGAATATTATTATTAATTCTTACCCAAATTAATAATTTAACATTTAAGGCTGTTTCTGATCCGATCAGAACATTTAACAGAATTTTAAAATTATGATAAGACTTACATAAAATAGGTAAAAAGAATGTATTGTTACAAAAATATATATGTATAATAAATAATTAGCTTTATGTATCAATGCTCAAAGTATATTATTATAAATATCAAGTATCAACATTGCACAAAACAATCATAAAACCTTATAAAAATTACTATAATGTAGTAACAAAATCATATTGGAAGATTATAGATTAAAGTAATGAAAAATCATATTTGAACTCATTATAATCGTCAGTCAATTCTGTTTATCAAATGAACAATCGCGAGAAGACAGCTAGTATGATATAATTCGTCAGTATGTAAAGATTTTTTTACATTTTATTCAATAAATATATTGTTATTCTCTCTTCCTGTTGTAATCCTTCTCTTACTGCTCAATTTTCGTTAATGACAAATTATAGGATTTAGTCAAAATAAAAATACATTTAATGCCACTCCAATAAACGTCCATTATATTGTCCAAGCTTATATCTCACAACAAAATTTAAGTTTTACACGTTGGTTTTAAACAATACGTATTTTTTGGTAAAAAAATAACAGTACTAGGAGAACAGCCATGAGTTGAATTGTATATATTTTTTGTTGTCTTTTATAATAATGGTATTTTTTCTGTTGGTATAAATGCATTTGCCCTAAATTGATTACCTGAATGGAAATCTCGGGATGAAAATAGACACAAAACCAGCAAAGTTTACTTTTTTTGTAAAAGGAGTAAATATTTGCGAGCGTCTCTACTTGGTCGCTCCTTTCAGCAGTACTCACTGTCAGTAAAAACAGAATTGAGTGAAATAAAACATTTTTGTAGCCATTTTATTTATTAATTTCTTTATCACATCAACAATTGTTATGACTGAATATATTTTACTCTAAACTACAACACCTATCTATGCCATAGAGCTCTAAACCTACGTAAATAAATATTTATACTCTAATAAATATGTTTTATAATTTCTTAAATATAAATAATGAGTCTTACACTGTTATTCTTATCTTATTAGACACACTCAGAGGACACACTTACAGAGAAGTTGAAATATATGGGCGCTTAAACTATATAATTCTATATCTGATAACTCTCATCATAATAGGTCGGGGCAAAAGTATTTGCGTATTTTGAATGTATTATTAGTAATCAAACCTCTTTGGCTGTACTGAATGTAACTGGCTGGTTTTAATACCATTAAATGGTAGACATTCTGAAGATGTAATAAATAAAAAAACTAGTTCCCGCCATTTTTAATTGTTTTTCAAGCAAGCAAAATGAACGTATATGACGAAAAAATTTAGTACATTTTAAAGTTTTATTACAAAAAGGTAAAAATGCAACGAACGCCGTGAATAAACTTTGTGCGGTTTACGGACCTAATCAATAAGAGTAGCACAAATGTGGTTCAAGTCTGGAAATTTTAATGTGAAAGATAGAGGTTCGCTCTCGACGCCCTGTCACAGATAAAATCAGTGCCATCTTTGAGAAAGAGGAGCAAGATCGACATATATAGCTACGACATTGTTGTTTAAAAATTGAGACAGCTTGGCTGGAATGTGTTGATGCATACTCCGTATACGGAGGGTTATAGCCCTGACTTTTCTCCATCAGATTTCCACCTATTTCGGTTATTGTAGAACTCTTTGGGAAGCAAAAAACTAACCTCAAAAGAACACTATAAAAAATATCTATCAGATTTTTTTAATCAAATATCTCAGTTTCTACAGGAATGGGATTATGGCACTACCCATAAGATGGCAACGAGTCATCGATCAAAACGGCACATACATATTATAAATAAAAAAAAAATATACCTAAAAATATTTTTCCTTTGTATGAACAATATGAAAACACTTTTGCCCCGACCTTATAAGTTTGACAAAAAATAACTGCTAAATATCACAAAACTTAATATATTTTTAATTAAATTCACAACACAAGAGGTGGGACTGCCGCCTAAAGGGTCTATAGCCCGATAAGCATGGGAAAGCTGCACTTGCTTTTAATGAATTATGTTTAATACGGTTATATTGCTTTATCTGAAATAGCGACATACAATTTTTTTGTCTATGACCTTTACACTTGTACACTTGTCCACTACTTGAATTTTGTAATAAAGGTGGCATTCGAGGAGACACATTTATATGTACCATTTTATATTTAAAGAAAACGAAAATATCTCTATAATGTCTACGATTTGGCACACACTATCTATTACTAAACGACGTCAGCGGGCTTTGGGTGGCCTCACCTGTGAGGCGAAAGATGCGAACGAATCGTAAGTACGTATCTATATTATTTAAACACCAATTAAATCAGTAACAATCAAATAGTGTATATTATTTATAATTAAAATGCTTATTAATAATTGATCGCCAACAATAAGTCGGTTTCATCCATTGTCAGCCATTATCTCGTTCGTTTCTTAACCATCTATCTAAATCATTTAATTGGGGATCCTCAACTCTTTCTCTATTTTTATATATTTTTTTAATATAACATTATTATGGCTCTTTTATGGTCGTTTTGGGAAGCAAATTAAAGTCGCTTGTGCGAGTCAGTACAGGAGCTGTTAAGTGAACCGAATTTCCTAGAATGGCACGAGCTAGTTGTCGTCTCCCGGCTGAGGCTCGCTTGAATCCGGTCTCATCTGTAGTGTGTATATATATTTTTATTAATAATAAAAAAAATATAAATTAAGAGGTCGGTCGTAGCGACTGTACGCACGATAGGTTGTGGGTGTGGTTCCTACTCGGGGAAATTACATTTTTTTTGGGCTAGTTTCACAGCTTACGCACGTTTAAAATAGTAATCTAATAATTAACGCTATCTTACAGACGGAGGATGAAAATACAAAATAACTATTTCCTATATTGTCAGAATAATTTTCTTATTAAGAAACGAAAATAATAGGTACAAATTCACATAATTTTTTAAATCAATAAATATGTAAAAATTAAATGCATATCTCATCTACTAGATATTGCTAGTCAAGACCTGTTAAACCTAGAAGTATAGTTGATCTGTGAGATAAACTGGTCCTTTATTTTATAACTTGTTTGTTCTGGTAAAGAGGCAAAGCGCGGCGTTGCTATTGTTTTTTAGTTTGTCTTTGCTTGATAAAACAATCAATGCATGAATAAAAAAATAATTATTATTCTTTGACAGTGACTTTGACTCAAAATGCTAAAAACACAACAGTTCATTCTAGGGGTTGATTAGTTTGTTTTTTTTTTCTAAATTAAAAAAATATCTTTTGTTATAAATAGTGCTAGAGGAAAATCAGAAACAAAATATATGCGTCAATTGAAGATATAAATAAAGGATCGAAGTGTGTAGCGTACAGTCACATGTAACGGTTTTGGGTTAGATTCCCACTTGGGAAAATGAGTAACTTAATATTTTCATTTCCTCGCGCTGTTAACAAGACAGAGCGCAGCGTTAAGTCACTCAAAGTGTCTATCCTATATGCGGGATATAGCGTGAGAAAATTGCCTGTTCTCCTGGCGATCCAGCTCGATGTCTTCCAGTGCTGTTGGTCTTGCCAACAGGCTGCGATGATAATTGCATAGTCTACTACGCAATTGTCATCGCAGCCTGTTAGTATCTTCCAAATTGGGAGGTCATCTGGACTGTCCTCGCGTTGTGGAGTGTCTGATGCCTTACATTTATTTTTTATGGAATAATAATAATAACAAAGCCTTTATTAACAATCTTACACAATACTTTAACTTAACCTATTTATCACAAATAACTTATATTTAACTATCTGACACTAGCACGTGAAGACTGTCTTGCTTTCCAGCATAGGCCTTCCCTAGACCTTACCACTAAATGCAATGCAGACAAGCACAGCTTGTCTGGTCCAAGTAATGTCCGCTATCCTCCTAATGTCATCTTCCCATCTTCGACGTTGTCTCCCTTTGTTCCTTTTGTTATGTCTCGGGCACTCCATTACGTCTCTTGACCTATCGTTTTTACATCTAACTATGTGACCTGCCCATTTCCATTTAAGTTTTTTTATGCAATAAGTAACATCGGTGATACTAGTTTGTTTTCTTATAAATTTTAAGTTTATTTTGTCTCTTAATTAGATATGTAGTATGCTCCGTTCCATATAGTGTTGACAAGGTTGTAATTGATGTAAATTATGTTTAGTTAGACTCCATGTTTGGCATCCATAAGACATCACAGGTAAAATGCAAGAGTTAAATGTTTTACTTTTGTATTTGAGTGGGTTTTTCATGACCTCCTTGAGAAATCAAAATCTTTTCCATGCTAAATTTATTCTATTATTGATTTCTTTATTTGTGATTTCTGTAGGAGATATAATTTGGCCGAGGTACGTATATTCTTTTACACGTTCTATTGTATTGTCCTGAATGATTATGGGTATATTTATGCCGTTTGTCATAGCTTTAGTTTTTGTTGTGTTTATAGATAAGCCCACTTTTTCACTTTCGTATACAAGTTGCTTTAACATCCCTTGTAAGTTCCCTGGATCTTGAGATATTAATATTAAATCGTCTGCGAATCTTAAGTGGGTTTATTGCAAGCCATTAACATTTAGTCCATATTTACTTTATTCAAGATGTCTAAATATATACTCAAGAAGTGCCGAAAATAATTTTATGGAATAAGACAAGGCAAATGAGCGTACGGGACACCCGATAGTAAGTGATCACCGCCGCCCACGAACCCGTGTAACACCAGAGGAGTTAAGTTGCCGGCCATTAAGGTGGAGATGGACCTGGAAACGCTGCCGCAAGTACGCCATTGCACAGTTGTGTGGCGCGTGGAACGAAGTGGCAGTCACTCGAAATACTAAGGCCCACTGTTCTGATATTGGGTGAGGCTGTAAGGGGAGTGTTTTAGAAGACTGGCGATACGACAAATCGGGTTTTTTTGTGGTTTACGCGCATGCTTGTGTCTTCTTGCGATTGAATTGAATTAAGTTCCTTTCACTTCATGAGCAACATTCCCGAGGGAGGCTTCAACCGAACACATAAGTTTATTTCGGCACTGGTCGACGTTTTCACGAGCACGTGTTCGGAGCAAAAACCGTCGACAGCGACCTTAACACTGCGCCCAGTGAGAAAGCTGTCCACTTACATAAATTCTTGGGAAGCCCATAGAATATAAGTTCAGCAAGGAGCGCCCCATGTCACACTCGATCAAAGGCCTTCGCCATGCCCAAACTAACTGCCGGATCCTTTCACTTGCTTTCAATAGCTACAGCCCAGCGATGGGTTAGGTAAATCGGATTTATTGATGATGTTCTTTATGACTTTTGAGAGTAGGGAGGTGGCAAAGGGCCTTTAGATTGATCGGAACCATCGTCTTTCTTCGGGATCGCATGGAGAAGAGCGCTCTATTATGAGTCTGGGACTACGCCAAATGAGTAAGAATGCTGAAACAAACGCAGACGGGTAGCTCTCAAGCTTCTCGCCGATTTTGGCGATATGCTCGGGCCTTGCTCTGACAATTTGCCACTTAAAAACCTAGAGGCTCGGTTACACTTCCTCTCCTCTTTGAGGTTATACTTCCTCGTTTCTTGGAGACTTTCACCTACGAATCCTTAGTAACCAGTGCCTTAGCCCAGATTTGATATGCCACGCGTTTGCTATATTCACCAAGCTTGCAAGACGTATCAAACCAAGGCTGTGACTTGCCACTGATTGTCACTACAGTGCTAAGAATACTTTATATTCCATGCCCCGTAGAACCACGTCGGCAACAAAAGCGGCACAGGTACTAGAATCATCGGACCCTAGGGATAAGATTAGTACAATGTACGGATCCCATCCTAATCTGCTGACTTGTAACAAACCAAACGCAACGAGTTGCGGGTTTTCTGCAACTTAATCGGCACGACACTCCGTATCAGGCAGTGATCTGAAGACTCCCACTATACAACTGCAACTTAGAAGACTCAGAACGGGATTCTCCAACACCGAAAGTACTGACACCCACCTCATCTCTCATCATATTCAAAGGAGGTGTGGCTGTTGGGCGCTGGAGCCCGGCAGTATGCTATTGATTAACTTTGTGTACTGAAAAACAACGAATGTTTAATTATATTTGATTGTGTATTCAGATTTATTCACTTGTTATATAGCGCTTGTTGTCACAGGCGGAAAATATATTTAATATTATAATATGGTCTGATAGGCGGCCGAGCGCCACAAAATACTGACAAGAGAGAGATCGGGAGAACGGCACCGGTGGGAAAGGAATTTCTTCTTTTCCCACACTTATTATTCCATCATGGAATAGTTAAGTCGTAGGTTAAGTTAGATTGATTTAAGTTTAAAAAGATTACTGTTTTTCTAACATTGAAAGAAGTAGTCTTAGATATAGTTTAGTTTTAGATTTAATTTGTATTTAAATTATTTTTTTTATTAATATATAACTATATATATAAGATTTTTATATATATAAGTATATATATAAAAATCGTATTTTATTAACCTTCCAACTGCAGCCCCCGTAACTCACTCAGAAATATTGTTAGTATAATAATTAATACAACTTTGTAATAAACTGCTTGTAGTCAATTCTGAATTGGGTCCTTTTAAAAGAATGTATAATATGGTGAAGTTTGTTTAATTCTTGTATGTACTTAAATAACAAAGAAAAAATCTATTTATATAAATCGGTTTTTTTATTGTAATTTTGAAAAACGAATATAAATAACAGATAAAAAATAATATAAACAAAAGATAAAAAATGACTTGAGGCCAGTCGTGGCGCAGCGACGCAAAGTGTGACTGTAAAATCGACTGGTTGTGGGTTCGATCCCCACTCGAGGAGATGAAATATTTACTTAAATTTATATTTCCATTTCTTCGCTCTGGTGTTGAGCCCTGCCACTCAAAACGCAAAGCCTCCAGAATTGTGCAGAAAGTGGGGAATGGAGTGTATTAACACTAGGTTCCCTCTGTCTACCCTGCCGTGTACAGCATGAAGCTATTAAAAAATGATATGTAATTTGTTTTTATTACTATTTTACCTACACCGTTACCACAGCACATGTCGGACCCATTAAATAAAGATATAACTTATTATAAAAAAATATTATATTATTTATTATTAAAAATTATAAAAAAATATTCTTTTGAATTCCGTCAAAATTGAACAGAAAAAAAATCTCAACTGACTTCTTCCAAATCTCTGGGCCTATATGGATAACGGTGGCTTATGCCTTCATCTCGTTCCCTCTTCTCGAGCTCTTCAGCCAGCATCATTATCTCCCAATCACTTCCTGCAAAAGTAATAACTAAATTATATCTATTAGGATATGAATGATGAATGCAGGGGTATACTGCAAACGCGACGATTATAGGTTCATTTACTACTCGGAGGAATGAAATATTTCATATTTTCATCCCCGCTGTCGTATCGAGGCAGAGTGCGGCATTGAGTTTCGCCACTCAACACAAAATGCTTCAGAAAGTCGGCGGAAAGTATGGGACGGAGTATCTTAACACTAGGTTCCCTCTGCCTACGCCGCTGTATTATGGATGACGCAGCATAAAGATAAAAATATCTCTCTATATCAAGCTAAAAGCTGCATTCAGCTTAAAACATGCAAAGCAGAAGAAATCTAGTCAATTCTCCACTTTCCCTCTGAATTAGAAACATTGCGTCTTATACACCACTAGGTTCCCAGGTTTCCTCTGCCAAGTCTGGTAGGTGCATGACAGAGCATGAGGCTTTATTTATTTTATTTATTTATTTATTACGTAGAAAACAACAGCATATATTAATTACAAAGAAACAAAAACTTGTACAAAAAATAGCCAATTACAGTTTTTCCACTTACAAGTATTATCTTAAGTACAGAGCGACACATTAATTGAATATTTTATAATAAAAAAAAGATACATATTAAAAAATGAAAAACAAAATAATGCAAAATATAAAAAGAGTAATAATATAAAAATGTTCCATGTGAAAAAGATTATAAAAAAATAAAATATACTAGTACCTAGTTAGTTTGTTAGAAAGAAGGTGTTAATTTATTGGTACCTGTAATTGGCGAAATATTGCCTTGTGCGGAAAAACCTCGGCCCTTCTTCGTGTTAGTCTCAACGAACTCTTCAAGGAATGGTGTCTGGGGAGCAGGTTTGAAATCACTGTCTAATGACGTTGATGTACTGAAATAATAAACAGAATATTTTTAAGGTGTCATTAAACACTTAAGAAAGAAAAGTACTTATTCAGGAAACGTATAAGAATTTTAACGTAGCGGTATTTGAGCCCGCGCCTCTTGGAAATTTCCCTACAAGTTTAAATGTTTAAGAATATTCCTTATATGTTTCTTATGTACTAACGCCACAGTAGTTACAGATTTAGGGTTTTTTGAGTACTGCTTAGATTATTTATCATTTTATACAAAACCTTAGCTAAAATAGCCAGTAGCAACATAGCCAGCAGTTAAAAACCAAAAAATCCGTTAGTAATTATATGTAAAACCCAAACGCTGCGCATTCAAGGAAATAAAATCTATATATATAAAAGGACATTTACCTGACTGACTGAGGTAAGACGCACGCACAGGCGTAACCGCTGTGCGTAGAAAGGTGAAATTTGGACAGATGTTTATTTTCATAATCTGGACATCCACTAAGAAGGGATTTTGAAAAATTTGAACCATAAAGAGATGAAATAGGGGTTGAACGTTTGTATGGATTTTTTTTTAAATCGGCACCGATTTTTATAAAATTTGAAATTCAGACTCTTAAAAACATTTCATTGAACACGTGTTTCATAGTTTTTTAGAATTCACCCCCTAAGGGTGCAAATAAGGAGTTGAAAGTTTATATAGAAAAATCTTTAAAACGCCACCGATTTTAATAAGAAATTAAATTCAGACTGTTAAAAATATTTTATTGCAAATAAGCGGGCGAAGCCGCGCGAGCCCACTAGTAATTAATATTTCCGTTTCTTCGCTTTGTTAACGAAGTAAAGCTCGGCGTTTATTTTTATTATATATTAATGCTAATCAACACGGAATGCTTTCAGAATTCGGCGAAAAGTGAATATATATAAAGTGAATATATATATATATATATATATATATATATATATATATATATATATATATATATATATATATATATATATGTACCTTTCACGGCAATTGCAATCACTATCGATATCAAGTACAATATCATTGCTGTTAGGTTTAGGCATTCCGCGACTGCACCCGAAGAACGAACCGAGGCTGAACGTTCTATGCTGATGTTGTTGAGAACTGGGATCTGTAAAATAGAAATCAATGCAAATGTAAAACATATAGAGCTAGACGTTAGATGTTGTTATACGCCCAATAATAATAATCTATCTCCTACGTCAATCTTCGATTGTTCCATATATTAATCCAATCTCTAGATTGGGTAGATTATTAATATTGGGCGTTAATTTATCTTATATGTCAATGTAATATACTTCGTTGTTGCGGTAGACTTTTATAAATTGCACGATATAACGATGTTCGGACATTGTTTTATTTCAAAATTTGTATGTATAGTTACCATAAAAGTACTTCAACGCCCGAACATCATCATATCAGCTACTATCGCCCGCCAGCCGCATATATACGCGAGTCTTACCACGCACAACGCGACGACTCGTAGTACTGGCGCGAGCGTCATACATACCTATTGGGGTACGAAGATTAGATGATAACGAGAAAAAAATGTCATATAATACGTATCTTTTGCTCGGTACGGTGAGCGGCTATAGATTATCAAAAATATAAATGGTAATAAAAATTGTTGCATCGTCATACTCGAGCGCGTCAGATATTGATATCATCCTTGTTCCAAGTATTCTTAAAAATGTAAGAGGTCTATTTTAAGAGTTAAAAATGAAGAAAATATCGAGCGCGTCGGATTCTCTACTATTTGGATGTGGCGCAAGCTCACAACCATCGTTAAAATGTGCAAAAACATTTTCGTCACTTTGAAATACTCAAGCGCGTCAGATTAAGATATACTGGTTCACCTTCATGCCCTAGATGCGCTATCACATTACGTGACGATTATCTGAAGGGACTTGCCTAATATGGGAACATTTTTTTAAATGATTGTACGTAATCAATAAAAAGCTCAAGAAATTGCACGTAAATAAAAGAGTGTATGTTTGAAGTAGAATATTTGTATTTATAAGAAAATATGTAATAAAAAAATTGAGTATTTTTTTAAATTATCGTCTTCATCTTCATCACTATTGCTGGCGTCGGGGCTGAAAATGTATAATCTCTAATATATAATAAGACAGTAAAAATATTTTGCCTGTATATTTAGTAGACTGAAATGGATAGAGGGACACTTAAAAAGAATAATAGAAAGCAAAAAGATTTTTTTGAAAGAGATGAAGAAAGGACGGAATGTAAGATCAGTGTAAATAGTAAGATATTAGAACAAGTGAATGAAGTGGTATACTTGGGAAGTATGTTCAGTAGAGATGGAAGATACGAGATGGATGTGGAAAGGCGTATTGCTGCCGGTAACAGAGTTAACGGAGCCTTAGCTGCATTGACGAGACGGCAAAACGTCAGCACAGCTGCGCGTTTGACCGTACACAATGCAGTGTTGGTACCGACTCTGTTATACGGCAGCGAAACGTGGGTATTACAGAAGAAGAATGAAAGAAAGATGAATGCTGTGGAGATGCGATCTCTTCGTAGGATATGCGGAGTCAGCTTAGCTGATCGAATCCGCAATGAAGAGGTACATAGAATGGCAGGTACTAGCGAGGATGTCACGGTGAGAATGAAGAAGAACGTGCTCAGCTGGTTTGGGCACGTCGAACGAATGAGTGATGAAAGAAT
>JAATLQ010026061.1:0-12528 GCA_013421005.1 Heliconius erato x Heliconius himera | reverse complement strand
ACGTTCTGTGACGTCGAGCACGAGTCCGAGGTGAATATAACCGAGTGCGAGCTCGTCTACCATGTGTACACTCTGGACAACTTCGGCGCCGAGACCGACAGCATGACGGACACCGCGTCCGGCGAGGAGCTCGCCTCGGCGGACGTGTGGGCGCTACCTAGCGAGGAGTTCCACGGCCTATGGGAGAACTTAGTGTACGATACGAAACTGAAAGAGGACACGCTTCGATTCGTGGAGACCGCTTTCGACTTCGCCGACCGCGGCGTAGACCCAAACGTGATCGGCTGGAATCGCGTGGTGCTGCTCCACGGGCCACCCGGCACCGGCAAGACGAGCCTGTGCCGAGCTCTCGCGCAGAAGCTGGCCATCCGACTGGGGAACAGGTTTCCGCGCGCCCGTCTGCTCGAGATCAACGCGCACGGTTTGTTCTCCAAGTGGTTCTCGGAGAGCGGAAAGCTGGTGGCCAAGCTGTTTGATCGCATACGCGAGATCGTGGAGGATCCGCGCCTGCTGGCATGCGTGCTCGTGGACGAGGTGGAGTCGCTGGCGCACGCAAGGCGCGCCGCCCTGGCCGGCCTGGAGCCCTCGGACTCCATCCGCGCAGTCAACGCCATTCTAACACAGCTAGACCGTCTCAAGCGGCACCCCAACGCGCTCGTGCTGACCACCTCCAACGTGACGGGCGCCATCGACGTGGCCTTCGTGGACCGCGCAGACATCAAAAGGCGCGTGGGCCCGCCCACGGCGCGCGCCGCCTACGAGATCCTGCGCGGCTGCTGCGCCGAGCTGATGGCGCGCGGGGCCGTGGCGCCGCGCGAGCGCCTGTTCGCGCTGCGCGTGCTGGAGGCGGCGCGCTTCGCGGACACGGAGGGCTCGCGCGCGTCGCTGCGCCTGCGCGCGGTGGCGGGCGCGGCGGCGGCGGCGCGCCTGTCGGGCCGCGCGCTGCGCCGCCTGCCCTTCCTGGCGCGCGCGCTGCACTCGCCGCGCGCGCCGCCCGCGCTGCCCGCCTTCCTGGACGCGCTGCACGCCGCGCTGCTGCAGCACCTGCGCGACGCCGACGAGCTGCTCGACGGCGGCGACTGTGCCGCCTCTGTCCGGACTCAGTGAACAGTGTACAAGTGACCGCTTATTAATACGTCATTAATAAAAAGACAATTTTATATGTATGTGATTTAATGTTCTGCCCAATTAGTTTAAAAATTATTGTAATAAATTATTTCATAGTAACATTCAATTTAATTTTACTTCTCTATATGTTTAATTTTATCTCATCGTTTATCCCACACAAAGCAGGGAAAGCAGAGGAGGAAAGGAATTCCAAGGTATTAAGTGTTGAGTGGCAGAATTCAACGCCGCGCTTTTCCTCGACACCAGAGCGAGGAAATTAAAGTATTAAATATGTAATTTCCTGTACTGGAAATCGAACCCACAAACTATCGCGTTTTCAGTAACGCTATTGTGCCTCTGTATATTTAAGAGAATATTTAATCTTTTATTTCAAATTGCCATGTGCCATTATTGCCCACTAATTAAATTGAGCACAAACTTACTATTTCCTACATGAACATATGAAACCTGCTCATTATGAACTTTTTTAAAAGTTGCCCGTATGACACACTCCAGATAACTGATTTTTATTCTAGCAAAATATTGATCAATTCTTATTACTTTTAAGTAAGCTGCCATTTTGATATACGGCCAAAGTACTCATTTCAGATAAAAACAAACTAATGAAAAGTTGAAACAACACATACCTTACTGCTAATTGCTATCTTTTATACACAATGCACACACACTCACATACACTCACCCCTACATGCAAACACACGCTTTAGTTGCTTTCTGTTTCTTTGAATTTGTACCTGGAAATACTTACAGAAAAACTCAGTTCTCTTAAAAGAGCAACTTTTGAATTACTGTCAGTTCCTCTTCATAGAATTGTATTCAAAACTGGTGTGCTTTGGTAGTGACATGATTATTTTGATGATTCAAAAATAGCCTAAATTAGGAAACAATTTACAAATTATGATAAAATGAAACTAGTCGTTATAGGACATTCATTGAATTTTTATTCAAATATTTAAAATTAAATTGTAAGTTTTAACCAGAATACGTAACTAAAAGGTGAGTCCATATGACGGTCACCGGCCGATGATCCACAGCATGTTGAGGCCGGCGGGCCCGAGGTGCGTGCGCGCGAGCGCGGGCGGGTCCCGGCGCGCCGCCGCCGCCAGCAGCAGCAGCAGCGTGTGCAGCAGGTTGTTGCGGCCGCGCCCCGCGTCCAGCACCTCGTCGCCGCGCGCCAGCGCGTAGTGCGGCGGCTGCGCGCCCACGCGCACCACGCGCAGGCCGCGCTCGCCGGGCGCCTGCGCCGCCAGGTACGTGGCCACCACGTGCTGCAGGATCTCGGCGTCGGCGGGCCGCGGCGGCGCCCAGTCCGGCGCGCCGCCGTCCCAGCGGTAGGCGCTGAGGCAGGGCGCGGCGGCCAGCGCGGCCAGGCGGCGCAGCAGGTAGCGCTGGTCGGCGAAGGGCTCCAGGTAGGGCGCCAGCGCGGCGGCGGGGCAGGCGGGCGGCAGCGCGCGCAGGCGGGCGGGCGCCACGCGGCCGGCGCGCAGCGCGCCCGCCTCGCACAGCGCCAGCCGCGCCAGCGCCTCGTCCGCCAGCCGCACCTCGCGCTCCAGCCGCTGCAGCACGGTCGCGTGGATCCACTGCGCACAGAGCACTCATGTAGGGCGGGCGGCGCGCGGGGAGGCGCGGGGCGGCGCGGGGCGGGTACTCACCAGGCGCAGGTTGAGGTTCCACTGCGTGAGCTGCTGCGGGTCGAGGCGCAGGCGGCGCCACACGCGGCCGGCGCCCGCTTCCGAGCTCTCCTCTAGCTTGCTGCTTCCTGCTACTGTTTCCGTCGTGGTCATATACAATTAACGATTTCATTTAATTGTGGAGAACATCATAAAATGACAACTCTTATATAATGTTAACAAATAAATTGTTTACCGAGAGGCGCTAAAAGCGTATTTTTGTGTCAATTGTAATCGACAATAAAAACAACCATTCTTGAAATTTTACTACACTACTACACTTTCCGCCGAATTCTGAAGGCTTTGCGTATTTAGTGGCGGCACTTAATGAAATTAGAAGCAAAGGAATGAAAATATATAATATTTCATTTGCTCAAATAGGAATCGAACCTAATTGTATATTATAAGTACATTCACATCCTAATTAATTGTAATTTTATCAGCTTCACACAGTAGGTCGAGGTCCCACTGCGAAAATCGGCATGTATCTATTTTTCTAATGAAACTTATATTTAAGAATGATACATGAACGTAGAATAGATTACACTAGGGTTGCCTAGAAGAATCGTGGCACAATCACCTTTAATTAAATTTATGGTAATGGGTTCCTGTTGAAAAATTGCACTCATATGTTTTTTTTGTGAATCCATCCAACACCAATAGAAAGAAAATAGCATAAGGAATTGGAAAACAATGGTCAAGTTTCAATCAAGTCAGGGTTGCCTGGTGTAAACAGGGCACTTAATGTTGATAATTTGCACTCATGTGTATTTTTATTGAATTATCGATCAAATTAAAGCTTATTTCTTTCTTGACACTTTAATACATAGTTACTTGGAAAATAATTGCCGCAAATAGAGGTTGCCATCATTTGAAATATTTTATTCCGGTTCTGGTTAACTATGAAAATAGATGATGAAATGCGCGGTCTGACTTATGTTTTAAAGGAAAATATTATGTCATAGAAGGTTCATCTTAAAATTACTGTTTATTCTAACTGTTCATCTAAGAGATGAACAGTGGTCAAGAACAATAATGATTTTAATCATATTAAGTACAAGTGGAATAATGAATTCATGATATTGAGTCTTTGCTGAATCTCTTTCCTAAATACTAATATTAATTTAAATTATCATTTTAAAACAAATAAACTATTTAATTGAATAAATATTTAAAGATTTCGATTTTCTATCTTTTTCCAATTCCTGGGAACATATTAGTACAATTTTTCAACAGAAACATATTACCATAAATTTAATTAAGGGTAAGGCTGGTCGTGACGCAGGGGCACAGTGTGATTGTAAACTTAACTGGTTATGGGTCCGATCCCCACTCGAGGAGATAAAACATTTACTTACATTTCTATTCCCATTTCTCTGCTCTGGTTTCGAGGCAAGCGCTTCATTGAGTTCCACACAAGATGCAATACCTTTAGAATTCGGTGCAAAGTGGAGAACGGAGTGTCTTAACACCAGGGTCCCTCTGCCTACCCTTCTGTGAGCGGAATACAGCGTGAAGCTGATTTAATTTGTTTTTTTTTAATTAAAGGTGATTGCGGCACAGGTCGTCTAGGCAACCCCGGTGTACTCTATTCTACAATCATGTATCATTCTTAAAAATTGTGTTTCATTAAAAATTCAGATACCTGCAGATTGATGCACCGGGACCTCAGGCCTAGAGAGGCTTGTAAACGCACCCGCGTGGACGGCGGCGAGGTGGTAGGCGGGCGGCGGCGCGCGGGCGGCGCGCGGGGGGGGCGGGGGGGCCGGCTGCGCGCGCTCCGACCAGCGCCTGGAGTTGTATTTATGTATACATTATTACAAATGTAGAGTGCTTAACATTTATTAAAAAGTAAATATAAAAATGTTACTTTCATTTTGGTTACTTCTTCATAGATAAAAAATGAAGATTTAAGTTAAAAAATCCATTTGTAATTACAAATAAAATGGATTTTTTAACTTAAATCTTCATTAGAAATTACATTTTGCACTTACTTACTTTTGTTACTGTGACATGTGACTGTCGTACAAGTATGTGTTAGGTCCTTACATATGAAATTCCAGGGTTACGCGATTAGATAGCTTAATTTAAAATATGAAATTGACGTTTGGTGTTAGGAACAAACAAATATTTTTTAATTTTATTAATTTAAACAAAGTATGAACCATTGTTATCTATGCACTACTATCATTTTATGGGTAGTTTGTTGATTCCTTTACTAAAAACACCATTCGGAAAGGAATCAATAAAATCTTTGAAGGCGGTTTTGACTTCCCCATCGGCCTACAATTGAAAACATTGAAACCAAAAATGCACTGTCTTTTCTTTTATGACACCACCGCCATACTCATCATTAACCTTTCGGGCCGTTTTCCGCAGCACTGGTGCCATGATGGAACTCATACCCTTAAATAATTTGTGATTAAAGTAGTCAGTACAACAAAACACCAATTTCATATGTAAGGGTCTAATAATTATTATGTAATTCAACAAATTATGTATATAGAGCAGTGTATGTGTTATAAAGTCATAGATAAAACAAGATCAACATTCAAAGTCCTTACTTGAGATATTCAGACAACGAACTCTGATCGGCAATGAAGTGATCATGTGATGTGTCCAGCAGGGAGTGTATCGGTGAGGCAGGCGAAGGTGGCGAGGGCGATGAGTGCGGTGAGTGTGGAGAAGGCGGTGACGGCGGCGATGACGGGGCAGAACGCCACGAGCGCGGGGACAGGGACAGCTCCGCATCTGACACCACCCAGCTCTCACCCTCACTGTCACTCACCTGCATGTGAGAGCTGTTGCTCTTGGTCAGCACAAACGAGGAATCTGAAATGATATTGATTGACATTTGTGGATTATTAATGAAATCAATTATTTGTCATTTATAATAAAATTTATCTTATACACTATATTTAAAAAGAAAAGAGGTAACTTAAATAAAAGAAGATAGAAAAGATATGTTTTGATGAAATGAAAAATAGTTTAATCTGTAAGGTGTGTATACTGAATAATGTAAAGTTAGTTTTTATCAGTGTATACTATTAAAATATTTAGCTATAGTAAATTAACCATATATTTTCTTACCAATATCTTTATTTAATAGTCCAAGTAACTTCTGTTGATTGGGAGACAGAGGCAGCTTTGGAGCTCTGCTGGGTATCAGTGAAAATGCATAATGCACCAAGTTAGCCGCCATTATTGCAGCAGATATCAGTTCTACATAATGTAATATTGAGGTATATCCTGGACACTTGCAAGACCTTAAACATAATGTTGTTTTAAAAATAATTAAATATTTTATAAATTACATACACACAATTCATATAATTTATAGTACAGTCATAAATTACCAAAAATTATAAATAGCTTGCTCACTCTTTAACTCTTTGAAAGAGCAATGTTATGATGGATCTAAAAATTTATATCACCAAAAGAGGCAGATTAAAGAGTAGAGCAGATGGATAAATATAAATGTTATGTAATGTAGCTCATGCACTTGCATTAAGGTCTCTTATACTATTGGACCAATAAAAACAGGAACCATACAAAAAAGAGACATTAAGATCCCCACTGTGTGCACAATTGCTATAAAGTAAAATCTGGCATATTCCTCTATACAGATGTGATGTGTTGTATGTTTTTTGGACAAACAATTGGTTGACATCCTCTACTAGTTGGAGATACTATGATTAGAAGCCAACAAAGGCACTATAAGTTGTATTTATAATAACTTTCTACTTGCAAGTAAAAAGCTATTATAAATATAACTTAAAATGTATAGTTTATAATACACAACATGCATACTTACAAATCATAAACGAAAACCAACAAAAGTACAGTGTTTACAACAATCCATTTTAGAGAGCTTGAACGTTTTTTATTTGTGTAGTTCAATTCGATAGTACGTTGAAGCAGTTTAGAGTTTGGACTGGAAGACCTAAAACAAAATAAACATAACCTCACTGTACATCAGATAGCCGAGCTTCTAACATAATTTTTTAAATAAGCTTACATATTTGTAAAGAAAAGTTAAGACGAAAAACATTGACGTTTTCAAATTTATCCGTGTCTTATAAAATATTGACCACTGTCGTGTATCTTATAAAGCCGTGGTCATTATTGGTGAGGCGGTTAGGGGCAGTGTTAAAATGCGAAAACTACAACTAATACAAAAGTAAAACTTAAAATAAATGTCGTTTAGTAACTGTCAACTTGCAAACGTCATTTACTGGTAAATGTCAAGCGACGTAGTTAACGTTAAGGAACATTGAAATACAGTACATTTGAGAAAATGAAACAATAAATATTTAATATTTATATATTAGTTACGAGGGCTGCAGAAAAAGGATTACAAAAATACGATTTTGGTATAAACTAAATTTAATTAATTTAAAAATTCAAAAAATAATTCTGAGCTATTGTCCTCAATGTTAGGAGAAACAAATAATGAATTTAAACATTACTAAATGTAACTTAACCTATGACTTAATTATTCCCTCCGGCGCCGTTCCCCCGATCTTCGCGTTAGCTCGGCCGCCTCTCAGACGGACACATTATAATTAGGGGTCGCAATATCGGACCATTCAAGCAAAACCGGGATTTTCGATATCGACTTCAGAAAAATCCCGGGATCCCGGTTTTTTCGATATTTTCGGGATTTGACAAAATTATTAATTTTTGAAGCTTCTTCTTATTTTCGGGGTAAAGTTAGGAAGGTATATTTAAGGAAGTAGTAAATTAAATTATGTTTACTAAATAAAACAAATTTTATTTTAAATAAACAAAAACTAAACTAAACTAGCTTCACGCTTTATCCCTAGTGGAGTAGTCAGAGAGAACGGAGCGTCAAACGCTACGGTTTATACATACCTCTTTCGCCTCGTTCACTGTTATCAACCTCTTCATACATGCCCGGGGGGTCCTCATGCTTTTGACATGACCATCTTCCAGTATCTTTGATACTGTGTTTTCGAAGATCAACCAAGGTCTCCCCCTATCTCTCTTACCCCTCACTTTTCCGTCATAAATCTTTTTTGTCATTCTTTTATCACTCATTCGTTCGACGTGCCCAAACCAATGACTAGTACTTGCCATTCTGTGTATCTTTTCATTGTGGATTCGATCAGCTAAGCTGACTCCGCATATCCTACGAAGAGATCGCATCTCCACAGCATTCATATTTCTTTCATTCTTCTTCTGTAATACCCACATTTCGCTGCCGTATAACAGTGTCGGTACCAAAACTGCATTGTGTACGGCCAAACGCGCAGCCATGCTGATATTTCACCGTCTCATTAATGCAGCTAAGTCTCCATTAACCTTGTTACCGGCAGCAATACACCTTTCCACATCCATCTCGTATCTTCCATCTCTACTGAACATACTTCCCAAGTATACCTCTTCATTCACTTGTTTAATATCTTACCATTTACACTGATATTGCATTCCGTCCTTTCTTCATCTCTTCCAAAAATCAGAACCTTTATCTTATTCGCATTGAGGCTTCGACAATTATTTTCACACTCTTCTTTCAAAGTGGTGACCAATGCCTGCAACTCGCATTCTGATGATGCAATAAGCACTGCATCATCTGCGTACAGCAGGCAATTCACATTCAGGTCACCTACTTTCACTCCCATGTCACTTTGTTTCACTCCTTGGAGACAGCTATCCAAATACAAATTGAACAACCAAGCTGACATGGCGCAACCTTGTATAACACTCGATCAGATGTCAAACCAGGGCGACATGCCAGCTCCTAATCGCACGCAGGCTGAGTGATCTCTGAAAAAAGACTTTACAGCCTGCAGCAAGGATGCGCTCACATTGTACCGGTGTAGTATCTCCCATAATTTCGCTCGTAAGAGCGGCTCGTAAAAGGCGTTTGACAAAGTTGTAAAACTTTGTCAAACGCCTTTTCCAAGTCCACAAAAGCACAGAACAGAACGTTTTTGTTAACGGCCAAAAATATTTTTGTGATCATGCGGAGGGAAAAGATCTGATCCATACACCCTCTTCTAGGTCTAAAGCCCCCTTGGGCCTCCCACAACAACCTTTCAGATCTCTGTTGCATTCTTCTCGGTAAAACTTTAGCATAAATTTTACTACCTAAGCTAATCAAACTGATAGCCCTATGGCTTGCGCAGTCTATCTGTGAACCTTTGCCTTTACACAAAGGCACGATGACCGCACCTCGCCAATCGTCTGGAACCTCCCCTGATTTCCAGCACAAATTGCACAAAAACCAAAACAAGTCCAAGACGCGTGGCGACCATATTTGATCATCTCGGCAGTAACTCCATCTGCTCTCGCTGACTTACCGCATTTCAGACTTCGTCTTGCACTCTCAACTTCTATCTATAATAAACAGTTTAATAATAAATCACTTTAGTAATAATATTTATCAAAAATATCTTATAGTTATATTATTTAACATATTTAAAACAAAAAAATAATTATTATATATATTATATTAATCAACATTAAAGAAAAAAAATTACACCTGGATCATCGAGGAGCAAGAACGATGCGCAATGAGAAAATACGGTATTCACTATTCGTGCGTTCGTTGGTCGGGCCGGTCAAACTCGGTTAATGTCGTAAAATCTGTCCTCAAAGTCTGGATTTTGAGGAAAACTCATCGCTTACTTTTGCCCATGTATGTTATGTACCATTGTATATCTTAAAGAAGCCTGGATTTAATAGCAGGCACGTTTTAATTCGAATAACTTACTTTTAACTTTGTATAATCCGAAAATATCGAAAATCCCGGTTTTTTGTAAAATTAAAACCGGGATTTTTAAGGCATATATTTGGTCCGATATCCCGGGATTTTTGAATCCCGGGATCCCGGATTGCGACCCCTAATTATAATATAAAATATTTTTCCGTCTGTGACATATAGAGCGCTATGTAATTGAGTTTGTTAAAATTTTCGGGTTGTATAAATATGCACACTTATGGGGGATTTTAAAAATAAAAAAAATATGAAATTCTCTGACATATAAACATTTTGAATTTCGTCGTGGCACATTTGCACAAAGTGTGACTGTAAACGCGACTGGTTGTGGGTTCGATCCTACCCGAGGAAATGAAAGATTTATTTAAATTTGTTTTCATTTCTTCGTTCTCGTGTCGAGGCAAAGCGCAGCGTCAAGTGGGAACTGTTCCCCAGTGTCTAGTGCTAGGTTCCCTCTGACTAACCTGCTGTGTGACATAGCGTGAAGCTGATTTTATGAAATTAATACAATAAGAGTTTAATAGTATTTCTTTTTAGTATATTTGACGAGTGTAAATACGACGGAATTAGGTCCCGCGTCTTTTGGACGGTTTTTAAGAGGCGTTTTTTAAATTTTCTATAAAAAGTAGATTTGAAGTTTGATACTTTTTAGATATTAATTTTGAATGTAGCGGGATGAGTATGAGATGAGTGCACTTCTTGCCAAACGTTCTCATCGAGCTTTGTCGAAATTATTATTTAATCTCACGCTTGTCACAGCTCACTTGTGTTACACTACGCAAAGAACTTATCTTTGCTTAGAATTATTATCATTTAGAGAATGCCATTTATTAATTATTTTTACATTTTTTAAAGTGTCATTCCACACTGGCAAGAAAAATACTACTTAGAAGACATATAAACATTTTGAACGTAGCGCGATAATTGTTTTTTTTTTATGTTTACTAAAAACATTTTTCGTTCAAGTGTGGAATAATACTTTAAAAGAATTAAAAAATACATCTGAAGTTATTGTTAATAAATACAACAGAGGTATTTTTCGTTTTACATTAATTAAAACACATTACTTTTTTATATACTTTATTTCAATAACAACAAAAACACTAACTCACATTGTGTTATAACGAAATATTGGAATCAACAGCATTTAACAAAAAAATTGTAGAACAATTTGCTCACTAACATAAAATAATTACATTTATAGAACAAATAAATTATATTATCTTTGGATATGTATCTTTAAATAAGCATTATTTATTTGACTTTTCGTTACTACGACTGGAGGCCGACGGTTACCTACTCGTACTTAAATATTAAGCATTACATTATACTAATCATTATATCATGTAAATGTAAAAAAATTGAATTTTTATACTTATAAATATCTTTTAAAATCATTATATAACAATTTTATTACAGGCACTTTATTGCTTTTATGTGAGTGATAAATTGTGCTTAATAAATAGTTTTTTTTAAAGAGAATTCTACGTGTGATTATTTGTTGTGAAGCAATATTTATTGAAACGAAATACAGGGATGTACATTTTGTCTGTATCACCCCCTCGCCCTCTATTGGCCAGTGAGTCTCGCCTACTATTAGCAGTTTTTGTGCTATTTCTATAAATTAAATAATATATTTTACGTATAAAAAATTTGGATCACGTCATAATGGCACAGTTGAGACGTGTTTAACAAGGAAATAGTTGTGATTTTAAATTACCCTTAGTAGTAATACTATTTATAAATAATGTTAGTGTTTGCTAATTTTGATAAAGATTTCTGGGTTTCATCAAACATCATAACATAATGTATTCATACACACTCGGGGTAACCACTAAGTCGCTTTAGTATATACTAGTCGTCTCTACGCCATCGCGTCTTGTTCGTTATCAGTACATATAGTCAGTACTCAGTCACAGGCGCATTGTAGACGTCCAGCACCGGCCGCGGCCGCCAGCACCGGCGACCTGCTAGAGCTCCATGATGTGCAGGTCCACGCCCCAGCCCGTGCCCGCCGCGTGCGCCGGCAGGGCCCCCAGCAGCGCCGCGTGGGCCCCCGCCAGCGCCGCGCGGCCCCCCGCCATGCCGTGCGCCGCCGCCGACACCTGCACCCAGCCCCCCCGCGCCGCGCCCCCCGCGCGCTCCACGCGGCACTCCAGCAGCCACGGCCGCGCGCCGCGCCGCGCCGCGTGCAGCGCCAGGAAGTACGTGCGGCGCGCGCCCCACGCCGGGCCCTCCTGCGGCGCGCCCAGCCCCGCGCAGTGCGCCACGCGCGCGCCCGGCGCCGCCGCCAGCACCACCACCGCGTGCGCCGCGCCCGCCGCCGACAGGCGCAGCGCCAGCGTGCGCGCGCCCTCCCCCGCCGGCAGCAGGCGCGCGTCCACGCGCAGCGCCACGGCGGGCGGCGCCGGCGCGGCCAGCGCGTGCCCGCGCGCCACCAGCGACAGCACGGGCAGGAAGTAGGGCGCGCCGCAGTACGCCCAGCGCGCGCAGTCCTCCGCCGAGGTGGCGCGCGCCGCCCGCATGCCGGCCAAGTGCGCGTCCAGCGAGTGCGGCGTGTTCACGTCCAGCTCCGGGATCCAGTAGAAGTCCTCGTGCGCCACGTCGGCGTCGTCGGCCGGCACGTGCGGCGCCGCCTCCTGCGCGCGCGAGCGGTGCACCGTGCGCCGCGTGTGGAACACCATGACGCGCTGCGGCCGCTCTGCGCTGTAGGGCTCGCCCAGCGGCGTGGCCAGCACGAGCGCGGCCGTGAGCGCCGCCAGCGCCGCGCCCGCCCACAGCAGCGGCGCGGGCCGGCGCGCCGCCACCACCAGCGGCAGCGCCCAGCTGCAGGCCGCCAGCGCCAGCTGCGACACCAGCAGCGCCATGAGCGCGTCGGGCGGCAGCGGCGCGGTGCCGGCGCGGCCCATGATGGGCGCGAACATGTGCACGGAGCCCAGCGCCAGGTAGGCGGTCTGCAGCGCGGGCAGCGCGGCCAGCGCGGCG
>JAATLQ010026060.1:0-19174 GCA_013421005.1 Heliconius erato x Heliconius himera | reverse complement strand
GTTGCGTGGCGGAACTTAACACTGCACTATAGTGTTAGATTGCTATGTTGATTTAATATAATTCTATATTTTTGTTTCAGGTGATAAGGGAACTCTATCATCAGAAACAGGAACGGTCGCTAGAGTGGCATCAGTCATAGGCGGTGAAGCGGACCTGCCTTGCGACTCCCGCCCGCCACTACGAAACGACAGTTTACTACTCGTTGTGTGGTATAGAAATGATAATCCCGTTTACAGGTGTGTGGAAATTATTTAAAACATTTTTTTATGTCATTTATATTTTGTTTTAACTTATTTTATTAACTTAGGCCGGTAATCGCGACAGGTGGTGGGTATTTCCAAACTAAACACTAAGCACACTTGCTTAACTATTTATAAGATGTTGTTATTTGAACTGTGTATAGTGAAGAAAATAGTTTTATCTGTGTCTTTTAGAAGAAAGCTATATTAATATAAATATATATTTTATTAATAAAAATATTTTTTTTATTAATAAATATATATTTTATAAAAATATAAGTGAAGCAAAACTCGAACCCTTGCAAGCCATCCGAGCGCCCTAACCACCAAGCAAACACCCAGTTAGATCATTCTTGGACGGTTTGCAAAAAACGCAGGTTACGCAGATTCGAACCCAAAATTTACGTTGTCTAGAAATATTTAACTTTTCTCAAACTGGAAAGACACTTTAGAACATTAAAAAAATATAGATATACAAATCCATAGATCAAGTAGATAAAAAAGAATAAACGCTAAAACTTAACTTGAAAGAAACAATAAGAAAACTAGCCCGTTCAAGAGAAACTCTTTAAATGTAACATTTAAAAATACTCGCGCTCTTTTAATTCCGAAATCATCCTTCAAGATTTAAACAGATATCTCAGTCTAGAATTTTATTCGAGAAAGAACTTAATTTCTATGGAACATTAATCTTACCGTTTCTTCGCTTAAAAACTTTTGTATTTTAATACAGAGGGATCTCGTATAATAAAACGTTAAGTGGTAACGTCTGTAGAAGACAATGCCGATATAAATAGCTACGTAAAGCTGGTAAGATCTGCGAGAGTAGAAAAAAATAATAGACTTTTGTTCGTCCTGAACGATGTTTACTGAAATATTCTGAAACTGTTGTAAGAATAGAATTTAATCTTAATAACAAATAGAAACCTGTCGCAGAAAGGGATCTAGAAATAATGTGTTTTCCAAATATCTACGACGCTATATAGAAAACTTTTATAGAACTTTTGTACTGAAATAAATATTCTTCTTTATGTTTGTATATTATGAATGAATCACAGTTTTTTTTACAGTTGCGTTTTTATTTTGTTTTATATGTATGTGGTGTTTATACGGTTTTATTTTATGTCCACACGCAATACTATGAAACTAGATTTAGTGCGAGTGTCTACGTGAATAATCTTTGTATAAATTTCAAAGCTAATTACAAAGTATATAGGGACGTAAAACATATATATTAGAGGATTTTAAAATATACAAAATGAAAATTGTCAATTTTATCAGGTCTCGTGAAAATTTCGAGAAATTATTCCTAAACTTCTTACTAAGTCAGCAAATTTTAAGTAAACCACGAAAACATCTTAAAGCGATAATTACTGTATTAGTATAAAATTGTGTCGCAGACATCCACAACGAACCAACCAACCAAACTTACAAGCGTTGTTTCATTAAGTTATTTATTTAGAAATATAATTAAACTTAAAATAAGGAGCTATTTAAGAAATAAACAATAGGAAATTGAGGCCAACGTGGCGCAGAGGGATAGAATTAGAGAGCAAACATGACAGGCGTGAGTTCTAATCATACTTGTGACATTAATTAGTAAAAAAAATAAATTTCAGATGTCATCCATCTTTAAACTTTAAAAATTAAAATATAAAGTATCCATTATACTGGGTTTTTAAATTTACATATTATGTTATACATGTCTTGTTCAGTCCCCTGTGAAAGAGTAAAGCTTTGTACAACGGCGGCTTTGTGTTACGACGCCTACAGCTGTTAGCGTCCCCTGGATTTAAAGTTATTGTTGCGTCGTTTTCATACATTTAGCACTGAGTGATAATAATTATATAGAGATTTAATTTTTTTATATAATTTATTATATATATATATATATATATATATATATATATATATATATATATATATATATATATATATAAGCTATAAAAGCTTAGTGTTAAAACATTACGTGACTTAGGATATGTGTGATTAGTGGCAAGTGGGGAATGGAGTGTCTTAACACTAGGTTCCCTCTGCCTATCCTGCTGTGTGCGGGATACAGCGTGAATTTTATTTTTTTTTGATTTATAGTAATAGCTTATATATCAGAAAAACCGATTTTAACGGTCCATACCAGAATTAATTTTAGTTTTCTGGTGTAGGAAAATAATATTATTAATTTAAAAAATTTATAAAACAATATTATAAATATAATTTATAATATTTTTTAATTTATACTTTACGATAAATATTTTTTTTTATTTAAATTTAATGGCCTGATTTTGCGATGACAGGCGCAAAATAATCTGCCAGTGTCACGTATAGTAGAAAAAACACGAATGATATGAAGCAGTAAATTTTGAAGGATATTATAACCTGATAGAGATATAGTAGTGGATGGACTGGATCAAACACTAAAATAAACAAACAAACGCTATATTAGTAATATACAAATGAAAATACAAATAAAATCTTATAAGTAATAGTTTAGTTCAGTTCATTAATTACGCGTTCCGTTCACAAGTAATATTGAAATGACGTAATATACCACAGGTAAAACACGCAGATATAAAATAAATTTATTAAAAATAATTTAATAATTATGAGTAATAATTATGTATTATAATTTAAAATATTATAAATAATAACATAATTAATAATTTTAATATTGTAAAATATCATGTTGGCTGAATAAGCTATTGTTAACGTCAAAGTCAAGATGGAAGAAAAGAAAGAGAGGGAAGATGGCGGACGCGTCTGGTAAAGGATAGTTATTCAAAAATTGCCATAAATTAGGAACTGAACTGAATTGTTATTCAAAAATGTTTAGAGAACTTTTAATTTATAATTTATATATATTTAGTTACATTTTATATGTAAAAAAACATGTTAGAGAGTATAATAGTGATACACGCATTCGAAGCTGTTAAGATAAATTATAAGCGCTGAATATACTTCGTCGGTAAGTTTTTAATAGCTTACTATTAAAACAAAGAAGAATAGTATTAATCCACATAATGCCATTAATATACAGAGATAAATATTATTTATTTAGTAAATAAATAATATTTATCTCTGTATATAATAAATGCATAACGATGTTTAAAGAGATATGTAAAATTTCATTTTTAATAATACGTAAAATGCTTGCAGCCATCTTTGTTAGACGCGTGTGTATGAATTGTGAAATTAAAGTTACATAGATTTGGTAAATAATATTTATTAATTTATTGTTTATACATATTCGTAAATGTTAGAAATATTATTGTAAAAGGAAATATGTTTAAATATAATAGTATCATTTATGATATGACATAAAAAATATTATATCAAAATACGTATTTACATATTATAAATATTATATAACATGAGTCTATTCTACATCCTTCAATAAAGGTAATCGGTCAATATATTTAATTAAATATTATAAAGATAAAGTGTCAAAGTGCTAAAGTGTCCGCCTATGAGTCTACCGACCTGTTTTAATGTAGAAAACAAATGAGAAACGACTGTGGGGTGTGTGCCGTGCGTTTACTTAACATATCGGCCTTGCGGTAGTGCGTTCGATCTAACGACTTATATTGATCTCATAAATCAATTAACATCACGAATCACCATTCTAATACAATCTTAATATAAACAAGCATAACGGACATAAGGTCCCGGAGAGTACAATAAAGACTGTTGCAGCCGCGGTCTGGTAGGAATTCACGGTGTAAGGGCGAGGCGGTGCCCTTGCGCTTTCTTCCTTTTATTATAATTAACGATTCTAGACAGTCATAGTAGAGAGGAAGGTAGGACGTCTTCTATATACTCAACAAATGGGATCACGGGAGAGTAAACGGACAGATTTTGACTTTTGGTTTATCATAATATATTTTATTTGTATTTATATAATATTAATATTGTTATCGCTGAATCTCTAAAAGATCTTGGATTAATTACGATAACTACAAAAGGGTTCTATCACTATAAGACGTATCACGAGCCATACTAAAATATTAAAATTACTGTTTAGATAATTTTATTTAAATATTTTATTGAGTAGAGTGGGGAGTCAGTTACACGATGATAACGTGATTGTTTCGGCACTCTTACTTAGACGGCGTATTTCAAGACTCGTGGAAGAACGCTCTTATCCACTCGATCCTGAAGAAAGGCGAGGGCTCTGATCCATCTAACTACAGGCCAATTGCTATCACCTCCCACCTCTTAAAATTTACGGGGAGCGTTATAAATATCCAGCTCTTGGTTTATCTGGAGGGTCACCGATATATTAAGTTAGTTTGGTCATGAAGGCTTTCGATCGAGTGTCTAATGCACTCCAGTATAAGCTTGATCCATTTGATCGCATGCATGAGATCGTTCGAATAGTTGAGGACCCAATGATCTTTGAGACATCTCCTCGCTGTGCATTCTTGTTATCTGCCACAGATTTTTCTAACCGCATATTACGGCACAAATTCAAATACCATCCACATTGTTTGCCAATACCATATCACCTCAAAGGCTGGCAACGCACGTAACCCTTCTGGTGTTACACGGTGTCGTGGGCGGCGGTAATCACTTACCATCAGGTGACCCATATGGTGGTTTGCCTTGTCTTATTCTATAAAAAAAATGTCATCATCATTTATCATTCATCAGCTTCACGCTGTATCTCGCACACAGCAGGATAGGCAGAGGGAACCTTATGTAAGACACTCCGTTCCCCACTTTCTGCCAAATTCTGGAGGCATTGCGTGTTAAGTGGCAGAACTCAACGCCGTGCTTTGCCTCGACACCAGAGCGAAGAAATGGAAATGTAAATTTAAGTAAATATTTCATCTCCTCGAGTGGGGATCGAACCCACAACCAGTTGGTGTTACAGTCACACTTTGTGCCGCTGCGCCAAAAAAAATATGTCTATAATATAAAAATAAGTTTAAGTGATTTAATTTTTTTTAATAAGTTTAAGCAGGCGAAGCCACGCGTATGTCGTTAGTTAGTAGATATTTAATTAATGAGTAGGTATATCGAGTGAAAATAGGTTAATAATATTCAAATGGCATACAAAGTTATTTATCACCTTTTATATAAAGTTTATTAATTTGATGAATAATTTTATTTAAATTCTCTTATATTTATTTATTATAATTAATTAATACCAAACACTATGATTTCAAAATTTCATAATAAAAATGAAATTTCTCTAATTGACAGTAATTAATTCAATAAGCTTTGAAATATAATATTTTAATTGCGTAACCTTTGCAGAACTGTGATCTCCCATAGTTAGTAGATTATAAAATATATTGTATTTTTTTTTTTTTTTCTATTGAAAATATTTAATGAGATACAATAATAATGTTGTTATAATTATGTTTTCTTGTCAGCTCTGATTTTTATAATATAAAAATAAAATGTTATTTTATAATAGAAATATAGGTCAGAAGCCAGTCGTGGCGTAGGGGCTGTAAACACGACAGGTTAGCCGAACAAAGAAATAAAAATAATACATTCCCCCGAATGGGAATCAAATCCACATTTAAAGATTTTACAGTCGGAACAAAAATAATTATATCACTAAAACTATGGCCTACTCACAATTACGACAAATATCATAATAAAAAAATGACAAACAGCAACACTTTACTCTTACAAAAAAAAAGTCAAAAATCACGAACGGCAACGTTACGAATTAATTTCCATAATGAAAAATGCTTCCAAAGAGGAAATTCTCTAAAGCAATGAATGCTACATGTGTTCTTACTGACAGATAACGAAAACAAGAAAAAAAAAGATACGCCCAATAATATGAGCCCCGACAAAGGGTCGACCCTTTTTTATATTTCGCTGTCCGAAACTCACATAGCATAAAATTTCCGCTATAACCTTTGTATACATGTAATAATATATTATTTCTTTTTTTTATATGTATATTTTGCATGTAATTATGTTCCCTTTTCTTTAGTTTTGCTGTGTCCCGCATATAGCATGGTAGAAAGAGGGAACCTAGTGTTAAAACACTTTGTTTCCAATTTATGCGAGATGTTGCGTGTTGACTATCGAAATTCAACGCCGCGTTCTGTCTTATTATCAGAATGAAGCGATGAAAACATTTTTTTCCCTTAAATTGGAATCGAACCCATAATCATCACGTTTACAGTAAGACGCTGTCCGCTCGCAACAGCCTCTTTACTTACATTTTAACATGAATATAGCAAAATATATAAATACAATAATAAACAAAACATTTCTCCCCTAGCATCAATAATAAGAAATACAATTTTAATATAATTACTTGCAATCCGCCGTCTGTAAGCCGCGCACGCTGGGATTCCTCGAGATTAATCCAGGTTCAAAGACAAACGAGGTGGCTCTGCCCGCCTATTTAACGGATATTTATAAAGCAAGACAGATGTTTGTGTATACCTGAGCGTTTTGCTACGTTTTACTTTATTTTGAATGATTTATTCTGTTTATTTTTCATTTGTGTTGAAAATGCTAGATCGTCGTGGTGCAGTGGCACAGCGTGTAATACAATAGTTATGGGTTCTGTAATGGTAACGCAGTGTCTTAACACTAGGTCCCCTCTAACTATCCTGATGTATGCGGGAGATATAGCGTAAAAAAAGGTATGCTTATGACGTTATACTCTTTTATAGTAATGAGCTTATACTACGAGTATGGCTTACTGGATCGACTGATTCTCGAGATATGAACCAATATCTAGAACTGGGTTTCGACTCGGTATTGCTATAAACTGATTGTAGTGAGTTTCATCTGAACGGGTTTGCCAACTTCGCCCAACTTGGTGACTGGTGTCCCTCAAGGAGGCGGATCCCAATATAACTGGACTGTCTTAAGCAGATATTGTATAAATATAGAAATATATGTATGTAATAACATAAGTCTAGTTCTATGTAATATCTATAGAAATAAGTATTAAAAGAACTGTAAAAATAACAAAAAGTACGGACCATACGTTTGTAGTGTAAGTAAGAATTAAAATAAAAAAAAAGAACCTATATCTATAGTCTTCAATCGTTAGGTAATAATTGCGTTCCTATTATCTCAATGAAATATTTACCTCATCATTTCAAAGTCCTAAAATCTGATATCTGAATTTAAAGTGCCTGAAAGCAGTAAACAAGATACTGTTACAGATACGATACGGATAAGTAAACACGCTAGCAACTTTCACAGTAATACATTAAAGGGTCTACCTTTGAAAACTGAAACAAAAGTGTTACTTAATGAAATTTGGTTGAGTATTTAATTATATTAAAATATGAAAACGTTTTTGTATAAAGCGTTTTAGAATAGTGTCTGAACAATCAGACACAAAGACATGACAGATATGGGTTCGATTCGCGATCGGGGGTATCGATTATTTTTATTTTATTGATATTGAAAAAACAATATTTTAAATTTAGACGAAAATCAGAGGATTAGGTTGTCGGTTGTTTCTACCTCTCCTGATTTGCATATGTGGGATAAAGCGTGAAACTGATTTGACTGACTAGTTTTACCTCCCCCGTAAGTAGCTAGGTAAGGAACTATTTTTTTAGGTTCACACTGTATCCTGCTATAGCAGGGTAGGCGGAGGTAACCTAGTAAACTTGTGTTATGGAACCAAGTGTTAAGACAGTCCGTTTCCTATTGCGACACTTTCATTCTAATATTATGGCTTGCGTTAAGTGGTGTAATTCAACGCCGCGCTTAATTAAATCCTTCATTACTCTAAGTGAGCATCAAACTCACAACCTTGTGCCTCATTGCCACGAAGGCTTCAAGTGCTCTATTTTCTATCTATTTTATAAACAATGCCCGTTTGTCTCTGCCATAGCATAGCTGGATAAAAAAACATTTGACCATTCACCTGAACAAAAATCAAACCCACGACCATCGTTACAATTAGGCGACCTTTAAGCCACAAGAACCATTTAATTATGAAAGTTTAAAAAAAATATTAAATATAATGAATTATTGCACTATTACAGCCAGTAATGTGCGCTAAAGAAGAGAGCTTGCTATAGCATTATATTTATAGTACGGTAAAATATTTTATAACGTGACGTAAACTTAACGTTTCAATTACGTGTTCATGCCACACCCTTGTTAAATATTTTTTTGGTCAAATTTTATAAGTAAAGTTTCTAATATACGTGTTTTTAGCTTCACATTATGTGCGGAATACAAACTATTAGTAAATAAATATTATGTCACTTCCGTTCCTCACTGAAGCTTTCTGGAGGCATTGCGTGTTAGATAGAGGAACTCAACGCCGCGCTTTGCCTCGAGACCAGAGCGAGGAATTGAAAATATTAAATATTTTATTTCCTCAAGTGGGAATCAAACTCACAACCTGCCTATCTCATATACAAAGTTACGTTAATAAGTCATAAATAACAGTAGTTCGGGAAATTTTGTATGAAATAGAAGTTATTTCGTTTGCCCGTTTGAATTTTCAGCTGTCGCAGTTGAAAATAACTCCAAAACTCATTTTACGAATACAGAAACTATGATTGTGATATATTTACTCTTTACTCTTTACTTTGGCACAAACTTTGAGACATTTGTATTTAAATAAATAATCACTTATTTATATATTTATATTTCATGTTTTTTTCTCTTATGTACAACTTAGTATCAGGATCGATCATCATCTCAATATCACCGCAATTAGAGGCAATGCACTTTTAGTAAATTCAACGCTGCGATATAGCGAGGGTAGAAAGATTCTCGTACATAACAATAACTTAAATCGGTAATACCTGCATTAGTACTAATACTTATTTAGAAAACGTATAAAAATTTGAACGTAGCGGGATTCGAACCCGCGCCTCCTGGAAACCGTTGAACTGGAAACCTGATCGGTAAGTATTTTTCTTTCCTAAGTGTGGAATAACACTTTAAAAATGTTTAAAAATACATTAGTACTAAACTGAGTTGCAGCTATTATAACTGATTCCCCTGATTGAGGATTGAACCCAAAAACAATTACTAGAATACTTATAATTCTGCATATTTTATTTGATGTGTAAAATTTTTAAATGTCAATGTACTTACTTATTATAGGAGTGCGGTGGAAGCCAAAGGGAGTCAGTCTGCTCGTTTTTTGTCTGTTTCGTTAAATCAGTAAACTGATTTTGACAAATGATACGACGTTGTATTTAATTTTTAGATGGAGCTACTGTTGCTTTTTATAAATACTTGTGGTCCAACAGACCACAAGACTTGGATTTTTTTCATAGAAAATATATGTAATTAATATGTATCAATGCCACTAGATATTTAGGCCCTAAAGAATCGTTAAGGCAAAAATTTAAGGAAATAAATATTTTGACAGTTGCATCTCAATACGTTTTTGAAAATGTTATGTATATTAAGAAGAATATTAAAGATTTTGCCAAAATTGGTGATGTACATAATATCAATACTAGAAATAGGAGTAAACTTATTGCACCTGTAACCCGATTACATCGGGTCCGCAATTCTTTTATGGGATAATGTGTACGCTTTTACAATAGGATCCCAGAAAACGTCCGGGAATGTTCTATATCACAATTTAAAAGAGTTGTGAAAAGACGTTTGTGTGTTAAAGGTTATTACCAAATTAATGATTATATAAATGATAACACGCCTTGGGAATGAAATGCTCGCTCCAGTCTATTTGAAAGTATCATTGTCAGAAACGTTGAAATGTGATTTAATATAATTGATTTTAAAAAAATAAGTACCGCTGAGTTTCTTGCGCCGGTTCTTCTCAGGTCTGAGGCATTAATTTTAATGAACTGGTGGTAAATTATTTGACGTTCAAAAAATGAAGCATGTAACTTCTTATTTTAAATAAAGTTATTTGACTTTGACTTTATTATTATTATTAAAATATTTTAAACATTAAACTCATTCTCCTAATGTAAATCACATCTTTAGAATATGTAAAAAAACAAAAATACTTATAAAGTAGATATTAGGAAAACTACTACTTTTTTAACTTCACGCTATGTCACGCAAATAGCAGACAAAGGTAACGCTCTGTCCTAAGTGGGAATTAAACCCACAACTGTCGCGTTTACAGCTAGACGATTTGCCGTTGCATCGCAGGTTCCACATTCAACCTCGAATCTAAATCATTGAAAATAAAATGAAAATAAAATATAAACCATTTCCGTCGACTTCAAAAGTCAATATTTCTTTAGATTCTGCTGCAATAGTCAATATAATAAAATATATAAACGGGACAGCATTTATTGCGGGTCTTTTCGGTCTCGCGACTCAGTGTAATTTATATTTATTTTATTCTTACCATACCACAGTAGGTATATATACACAGTATGTATGTAAGTACGATTGGTTTGTTTTTAGTATATTTTGCTGGTTTTATTTGATATTATAAAACAATGTTATAGGTTGAGTCGCATATAGTCACACGTATGTAGTGATAGATATTTTTTTGGAAAAGAAAAACATTTTAATTTAATATTAGCAAAGTAAGTAGAAATAATCTAGTGTCACGGACTCTCCGTTCTCTGCCCAATTTCTGTCCAAATACGAATAAATTATAAGACATTACAGTGACGGGATTCAACGCCGCACTATCGCGACGACATGCACGGAAGTGTTTTTATTGGAACAGAGTATCTTAACACTAGGTTCCCAGGTTCCCTCTGCCTAATTTGATACGTACAAGATATGGCGTAAAACTATAAAAACTTTCTTAAAAACGTTAAATAACAATAATTAGTAAACATTTATCAACATAATGTTAATCATAATGTTTATTATTAAATATTATTCCAAATAATACAAGTTTAGAAGATATAAATTCATAATATAATATTAAACCAAGAATTATAAGACAGTCGATAACGACCGTCTTTAAAACTGGTAATAATTTAAATTCGTCTAGACAGTAAGCTGATATCATTAGCTTTTACGAAAACTGATTCAAATCCTATATTTTATGGAAAATTTTGTCTTGATATAGACTATAGATATTTTAATTTTATTCGTCGGACTTATTGGGACTGCGGTTGAATGTCTAGCAGTACCTCGATGGTTTTCGATTCGATTCCCACTCGAGGAAATGATTTCAAATGATTACTTTCATTTAGTACTTTCTGTAATAACAATGGCATTTCAATAGCTCAATATCGCCAGTAAGTAAAACAACTAAGTGTTTGGACACTAGATTGTAATAAATAAATAAATCAGCTTCACGCTGAACACAGCACACGTACCTTACCTTACTTTACACTCTGTACCTTACTTTCGTATTTGGGAGGCATTGTGCGTTTATTGACGGAACTCAACGCCACGCTTTGCCTCGCCACCAGAGCGAAGAAATGAAAATATAAATGTAAATAAATATTTCACTTTCTCGAGCGGGGAACCACAACCAGTCGATTTTACAGTCACACTTTGTGCCTCTGCGCCACGACCGGCCTCAAAATATTATGTGTTTTTATTAAGGCGTACTTGATAGCAAAACTCAATGCAGTAAAATTCAATATTTTTGTATAAATTTCATATTCCTTCCGACTTGATTTGATTTCCTTTAAGATTATTTCTTAACGCTATCGAGCGGTACAGTATATGGCTGTCAACACGACTGTTATATGTTTCAATCACAGTCGGAAAATGAAGTATTTTCACTTCATCGCTCTGGTAGCGACCAAACCGCGGTACTGAATTACGCTACTCAATCTCCATTCTGTGCAAAATTAGCAGAAAATGATAAACGGAATATTTTAACACTAGATTTTCTCGGCATAACCTGCGAAAATGTGGTTGCTTTTCTTGGAAAGAATTGTGTTTTTATTGTAATAGTCAAATAGCAAGAAGAAACCTAGTGATGAGACACTCCGTTCCCAATAAGCTTCTTCCATTTCCCACTTTCCTAATAAGAATCATACAATATTGCTTCCATATACGTTCTACTAATAATTGAGCTACAGTTATTTAAAGAAACATTTAGCAGTCACAATTTGAGAGTGGTTTAACTACTTTTTTTCTACTTCGTAATTAATTAACTCCTTTTACTCTAGCCTAAGAATACTTGAAACGTTCGACGTTTATAAAAAAAGGCAAAGCTGGACTATTTTTATAACCTCGATTAGAAAGCTTTGTGAGGTATATTTTTTTAAGCATATCCATTTTCTTTTACCTTAATCGACTTTTCGAAGATCTAATTTTCACATGTTGAATTTTATCATGAATAGAATTTTGGTACCAAGGTAGGAAAAGGAGTCTAAGAGCCTAGTGTTAGGACATCGTCTCAATTCTTCAGTCACATTGCTTCGTTACTAGAGCGAGGAAATTAAAATATTTAATATTTCATTTGGTAAAAATCGAACTCGCAGCCGTCGCGCTCGCAGTCGTACACTTGTGCCCCTGCACCATGACACAAAATTAATAGACTCATTTTAAACATTCACTCATTTTAAATATTTATGGCATTCGGTACGGGAAGTCTTAATTAGTAACTAGAAAAAAAGGAAATAATGCAGGTTCTCACCACGTAACAGGATCAGTACAGTTCTCTAATCTAGGGTAAAAATTCGTTCTTCATTATTCGCCGTCGTTCTCAGGGTTTGCCTTGATACCTAAAGTGTATTGAAATCTATTTGTGGTTGGCAGTAGTGGAAATTGTCGGAGTGGTAGTCGACAATAAACCTCCGCCATGTATCACACCGAATGCATTTACCTAGCGCAGGGCTCTATTATATAATACCAAAGCAAGAAAATACAAATAGTTCCTTCCTCTACGTGGAATTCGAACTCACAAGCATCATTTTCTCAGTTGAGGATGAACCACTATGCCATTACGGACGTTATTATTACATACATTTTTCAAGAGAAACCCTATTAAAATTGATTGCGGCAGTAATACATACATATGTATAAAAGTTTAACATTAGCATTTAGGTTCCCATATTTATCAATCATTCTCAATTCTCGTCTCTCAGTAATTTATTTTATTACTATGTAAGGGTCGGAACAATGGCAACGAATCTTTATTGTAATCGTCCGAAATGTTCTAAAAGCGAATCCCGAAGAGCATTTTAATATATGCTATATTATACAATTTAATATACGGTATTTACTTAAATATCTTTACGAGATCGTCGTGGCTCAGACGGATAGTATTTTACTGTAAAAGCAATGGTTGTGAGTTCAATTTTTCGTCGGTCTCATAACGAAGGAAAACGCGGCGTTGTGTTCCAAAAATTCTTTGGCGCTTGGGAAACTGAATTTCTTAACTCTAGGTTCCCTCTGCCCTGCTACATGCGAGATACAGCGTGAAGCTTGTAAAAATATAAAGAGACATATAATTAGAATGCATTGGGTACAAACTCTAACTTCAGGTTATATACATTTTTTATAGTACATATAAGTTTCATTTGCAAGTAAGTTTTCCAGTAAAGGGTGTTGAGTAGCAATATTTATCACCATATATTGTGATGCAAATTGTATAGAGATAATTATTATATGTAGATAAAGATTCAAATACATTTATAGTTAATAATGTTGAAAATATTAACCCTTAAGAGCTATAATGAATTACATAACCCATTAAAACTACAATGGGTGTAAAAAGACCTTACTTTTTAAAAGTAATGAAATTACTAATGACTTTTAAGAAATTTTAAACAATTTACTTTTAATACTTAATTTGGACCTTAGTTAATAAATATATGTAGTTATTTACATATATTTTTGTAAAATCTCAAAAAAAAAAATTTTGAAAATACAATTTTAACAGCTGACTAGTTTAGTTCAATATGTTGCCCTTAACCTGGCAAACTTTAATATATTATATTTTTATCACAAATGTGACAAAAAACACTTTAAATTCTTAGGGAACTATTAGTTCTCAACAATTTTCAAATATTTTTTTCTCCACTTCCATTTATAAAGTATTCTCGCAGAGATGAGACAGAAGTTCTTCTTAATCTTCTATATTTTGGAGATCATCTTGATGAATGTCTTCTTCTAATAAGTCTTCTTCGTCAATCGGCTCGTCGTCAGATGCTATTACTAGCAGCATTGATTTTAAATTTTAGTAGATGCTAGTTACTACTACTTTTCTAGACTCATAATCTCAAAAATGATCTCCCTTTTCCATGCTAAATCTCCAATTTTTTCAACCCAAACATAAATAGTTATAGTGCTTTATTGATTAGCAACGTAAGTGTACAACACTTACGTTGCTAATCAATAAAGCACTATGACTATTATGGATGTCGATACACCCGGGAGGCAAGCGTGTAGTAAAAATTGTGCATGCTAACGATATCTTCCCCGGCATATTCAAAGGCTACACACACAGAACAGGAGGATATACAGAATTACAAAACGCTATGACAAAAAATAAAAAGTGTAGCGACTAAAAACGAAGTGTACCTGGGTGTTTTTACACCCATAGCCTTTAAGGGTTAAATATGGTTCGGGCTTAGTGTTAAGTTAAAATACTTATATTAAAAATATGCTAAATTTTTCTAGAACATAAATATAGGAACGAATAATTTGACTCTCATCTTGGCACATTATTATACAGGGTGGAAGCGTCAGCGCTTCTTTTACGGGAACAGCATACTTGTATGGAGTAAAATATTTTCAACCCATACCTAAAGACATTATTCAAGATACCTGAACAGTTTAGACGTAGGATTTTTTTTTTCATTTCACGATATTTATTCACATTTGTATTTCGTCTGACGCAGTTTCGCATAGATATCAATAACGTAAACACATACTACTATAAAAATACTACTAAAGGTTAAAGAACTTTGAACTTTGCCAGCAATACCTATGACTTGATTTCGGAAGGAGGCGTATGCGGCAGTTTCCCTTTGATAGGTTTATATCTGCGTGTGTCGTTTTTGCCCAATGGCGTTATATTTTACAACTATAATTTTATTATTTATTGTGTATGAAAAAAAAACACTTTTTCATTTTTGTTTTTTTTAATTGTATTATGCTTTTATAGAGTAGTTAAAACTGTGGTTTCACTTAAAGTGGTGCTGACAAAAACACTGTATACTACCATCAACTTCTTTATATCTTTTATTACATTATTTTGTTATACTGTTAAATACACACTAAAGAAAAATAAGTATTCTAGAAAGAAATGGAAAAAAAATTAACAAATCAGGACTCGAAACCTTGACTTTTAAAACAACATACGGCTCATATCTGTATTCAAACGATCTTCCTCTAATATCTCTCAGCCTACTTTCTATAATCATCCATTTTATCATTAATAATTGAATTTACCTAAATACCTATATCTAAAATTAAAAACAAATAATTACTTAGCAATTTAGTACAGCAAACCCATGATCCCAATTAAAATTTCTTTATTTGATTGACCTCGTAACTTAAATTTTGAGTTGAAATTTAACCTCTTTATAATATGAATTACACACACGGTCCACATATTACCTTTAATTTGCTCGTTTCGTCGAGCCTGCACCTGCGGCGCTACGAACGGCTTGTAACAATGAATTTAAGCCTGGAATTATTAAAAACCTTTGCTGAAGTGAATATATTTAAATAAGGTGTGTGTGGGCGAAAAAAAATTCCATGTTTTACGGGAGAATAATTATATATTTTATGAGGCCAGTCGTAGAGCACGGGTAGAGTGCGACTGTAAGCGCGACGGGTTGTGAGTTCATTTGTCAGTCGAGGAAATGAAATATTTAATATTTTTAATTTCTGCACTTTATTAACGAGGGAAGTTGTGGCATTGAGTTCCTTCATTCAACACGCAATGCCTCCAGAATTCAATGGATGGTGGGAAACGGAAGTGTCTTAATGGGATGTGACTTCCAAATTATATGAATTGAGTAAAAACTGAATATTTTAAAAAATCTACAAAAGATTGTTGCGGTCCACCACCTCCTTTTTCTGCCTATATTCTTTAGAAATACATAGTTTATAAGAAAAAACATATTATTTTTACGATAATGACCCTCGTGTGCAGCGCTGCGCTACGTATGCCATGTTTGTGGGTTCAATTTAAACTGAGGGGATTGTATAATTTTCATTTCTTGGCTCTGGTAAAAATAAAAAGCATTATGTTAAGTTTCGTCACTTAACACGCAATCTAGGTATCATGCGTAAAGCGGAGAACGGAATGTCTAAACTCATTCTAGTATTGCATTTAACATAATATTTTATAGTTAAGTAATAAAAAACATAATTAGAGATTTTTAAATTAATTAACTCATAATGTATCCATGATTAAGCACATTAAAGTAAACAATTTAAAAGACATTAATATGATAAAAGATCTGAATATTTGAACCTGGAATTTTTCATTTCGTATACGACATCGATATGCTATATTTAGTCCAGATGACTGTCGATTTCAGTCAATTATATTTAAACTTTCTTTTATCACATTGCGTGTTACTGAAGTTACATGGGCGCTTACTTCATCACGTTCCTTAAAAGTAATTTATTAAAGTGTTGTTACAAATAATTGGCTATTTAAAGTCGCCAGTTTAGTTCACCTAAATAATAAAATAAGAGAAAGAGAGAGATTTGTTATAAATCAATAAAAAAAAACATGTTTCTTATTATCCATACACAAAGCTTTTGTACGACGTGGGCTATGTTTTTTTAATGTCATTACAAACGTAGTTTAAGACTAAACTGGCATTAGAAAAAGCTCAAAAATAAAAAATAAAAAACTTGATAAGAGCTGAATCTTCAAATGCTTGAACATATTTTCTAGAATATGCTTGAATAAGTTGCCTTTCAAACAACAAAAGAAAACTAAATCAGAATCAGTCCATCCAATTACGAGCTATGATGTCACACATAGACATACATATACACACATACATATTATATATACATACGAATATGTAATACGTCAAAGGTTTAGCACGAAAAGATGTTTCGTAGGGGGCTAAAAATAACTTAACGGGCTCGAGCTGATAACAAAAATAAATTGTGTCAAATATATAAGAATTTTGACGTTCCCGTTTCGAGGCCAGACGCAGCGCAGCGGCACGAAGTGTGACTGTAAAATCGACTGATTGTGGGTTCGATCCCCACTCGAAGAGATGAAATATTTACTTAAATTTGTATTTCCATTTCTCTCTTCATTTCGCTCTGGCGTCGAGGCTAAGCGCGGCGTTGAGTTCTGCCACTCAACACGCAATGCCTCCAGAATTCGGCAGGGAACGGAATGTCTTAACACTAGGTTCCCTCTGCCTATCCTGCTGTGTGCGGGATACAGCGTGAAGCTGATTTTTTTTTATTTGACGTTCCCGAATAAGAACGTATAGCTTAGTTGATTAAAGCGCTTGGAAGACATCTAACACGGGTTAGTTCAGATCCCGCTACTTCAATTTTTTTATAGATTTTCTAAAATAACGTACAAAGTATGCGAAAATAAATAAGTATTTCATCATTTCGTTCTCCATTCACTGACATAAGAGTGACATAAGTGTATTAAAACTAGGTTTTCTACCTACTATGAGAAAAGCATTTTTTGAAGCTCACGCTTAATCTCTACCAGAATAGATACATGGCACGTAGCACAAAACGCTACGGTCACAGCTTACCTCTTCCGCCTCGTCATCAACCTCTAAATAAGTGTCTTCTGAGGGATTCTCATGCTTTTACGTTACTTTCCTCTAGTATCATCAATGCAGTATTTTCAGAGGTCAACCGAGGACTCCCTCTGCCCATCTTAACACTCTTCTTACTTTTACTGAAAACATAAGACTAAAAAAAATATATTTTTAACATATATTTGTATAAAAAAAACACTTCCCCTTGTTACCCTTACAAAAAAAAAGAACTAGAAAACAACCACACCACCCAGTTAACAGTAGTTATTTATTAGTGTCCCGCTTATGTCACTCGTCCAACATGGCGGTAGCGCGGCCGCGCCCGCTCGCCTCATACATTTTACATCGCAATTAGTCAGTTTAGCTTACATGCGGCTCTAAAAACACATAAAGCAATTGCAAAGGCAGTGTATAATGTGACATGCGGAAAAGAAGATTATCGTTTGTATGTTAATTATTCAATTAGAATACTAGTATGTATCTAGAATAATTAATTGCGGTAGGGTACTTTATCATTTTTACTAATAATTAAAAATTAAATTAAATCAGCTTCACGCTGTATTTTGCTTAGTACTCTCTACAGCAGTAGAGGGTACTTAGTGTTAATACACTCCGTTTCCCACTTTCCGCCGAATTTTGGAGGTATTGCGTGTAAACTCGAGGCCTCTCTTTGCCGCGAGACTAGAGCGAAGTATTGGAAATATAAATTAAAAAATATATATATTTCGAACCCACAACCGTCGCGTTACAGTCACATACCTGTGCCCCTGGGCCACGACGACCTATTATCTAATAATGAAAATAGTTATTTAGACAGGTTTTTCCAGATTTCCGCCTTAACCCTTATATAGTAGAGTAGACAGAGAAAACTTAGTGTCGATCTCTATTTTGATTGGTGAAAGTCACTCAGTTAGTGTTTGAGCTAGAGACTTATTAGGGTGGGTAAATAAAAATATGTTATATCACCAAATAAGATATGAATATACAACCATCACGTTACAGTCGAATGACGTCCCACTGCGTTGCGGCGGTATAGTGTAACTATAAATTGAATGTTCGTATGTACCTATTACATATATAGGTACATGGGTACTTATTCTAAAAACACATAAAAATTGACATAAAATGGGTGAATGGCGTTCCTGGCTGCGGTAAGTCCACTTGGGTGGTGAACAATTTCATCCCCGATAGAGATCTGGTAGCAACTACAACTACTGAGGCAGCCGAGGACCTCAGGAGTAAGATCCCTTTTAGTTGCACCAGGGACGCAAAAATCAAAGTCCGAACGATCGCCTCTATTCTGGTAAATAGTGTTACAGAAAATCCCGCAAGACTTTTCGTGGATGAGGCCCTAA
>JAATLQ010026059.1:82613-151806 GCA_013421005.1 Heliconius erato x Heliconius himera | reverse complement strand
CCCCCTCCAGCTCCCCCTGCCCCCCCTGCTCCGCCAGCCCCCGGGTTGATGGCCCCTCCACACCACACGGACGCAATGACGATAAAGCGGAAGGTGGACACGAAGTATAAACTGCCGACGTTGAATTGGATAGCGCTGAAACCGAATCAGGTGTGTTTTTTTGGCTTCAAATTATATTCTGTAGTGCAGGGCAGGTAGAACAACATTTATACTCGTGGCCCGTACCTTTATTTAACTTTTTCAAAGTTAAAAGTTGTAATTGTATTTTATTTTGGTCTGCTACGCGGAACAAAGTATTAAGACAATTCGTTCCTCACAAGCTGTGTAAGTTTTTCGTTGTTATCAGCTTTAATAATAAATAATATATTGTGGATGTCATTGTGGGGCAGTGTTGATGACATCATATTGTTATAATTTTTTACTTTGTATTGTTTAATCACTACGGACACGTCATTATATATTTCTAAAACTTTTCTTTCTACTATTTAATATAGGCCTTGGACTAAGATAATTATCTGTAGGTTTTCGATAGAGTAAATGAGTATTGTGTGACAGGTGCGAGGCACAATCTTCAACGAGCTGGACGAGGAGCGTCCGCGGCGCCGCATCAACTTCGCGGAGTTCGAGGAGAAGTTCCGCATCGGCGGCGCCGGCGCCGCGCCCGCGCTCTGCGACGACGCGCTCGCGTCCTTCCCCAGCAAGCGCTTCCGGCGCCCCGACACCGTGTCGCTGCTGGAGCACGCGCGCCTGCGCAACATCGGTGAGGCACTGCGCACTCGATAAGTGGCGGAACTCAGAGTGCATTTTTACTTACGGTTTCGACTAGCTTCAGATTCATTTGTAATTTTGCTTTCGACTACAAAGTACTTGCTAATAAAAATATTTTTAATTCAATATAAAATTAGAATTCATTTTTTAGCCATAACTGTGGATCAAAAATTACTTTCAGAAATTATTTGTATATTTCAGTTAGCTTAAAAAAAAACGTTTAGACCTTCATTGTAAACAGACATTCAACAATTTTATTTTCTATTTACAGCTATTTCCCGAAGAAAACTTGACACACCAGTAGAAAAAGTGACATCAGCCATCCACACACTAGACCTCAAACAGTTACCGCTAGAAAGCGTAGAAATTCTACAAAGAATGGTACCCACTGAGGCAGAACAGAAAGCCTACAAAGAATATGTATCCGAAAAAAAGAATATCAACCAATTGACCGAGGAAGATAAATTCTTAATGCAACTGGCTAAAGTAGAAAGAATCTCAGCGAAACTTTCCATAATGTCGTACATGGGCAACTTCTATGACAACATACACTTAATAACACCACAAATACACGCAATTATATCGGGATCGTCATCGGTCAAATCGTCCCAGAAGTTGAGGAATGTCCTAGAAATTATTTTGGCTTTTGGTAACTATTTGAATAGTAGTAAACGTGGTCCAGCATATGGGTTCAAGTTGCAATCGTTGGATACCTTAATGGATACGAAGTCGACGGATAAACGGGTTTCTCTCCTTCACTATATTGTGGCGACCATTAGACAAAACTTCCCTGAATTGATGAATTTCGATTCGGAACTCATGTATATTGATAAAGCTGCACAAGGTTAGTTGATTTGGTGTTTGTTAACATACTTGTTTATGTTTACATTTTTGGTTCATTTGCCATTTTTAAATATTATCTTTTTTAAATGTCGATTCATTTATTATTTTTATCGTATTTAAAATTAAGTATACAAAATATATTTTTTGTTGTATTTTAAATGTGTTTGTTAATGGAATATAGAGCGTAATGCAAAAGTAGTCTAGAGTGCTTCTACAGTTTCCAAGAGCTGCGGATTAGTTACATTATTTTTTTTCCAAAAATACATATTACAACCTTTCAAATTAACTTTCTCCTAAACCTATTTTCAATGGAAACTAATAATATATTTTCTATATAATATTTCCAGTGTCACTAGAAAACATAATAACCGACGTGTGCGAGCTCGAGCGCGGCATGGAGGCGGCGCGGCGTGAAGCTGAGGCCCGAGGAGCTGCACATGTCTTGAGAGATTTTGTTGCTAATGCCGTTGATAAACTGAGGAGGTTACGCGCTGAGGCTAAATTGGCACAGGTAAGGGAGGGAGCTGTAGTGGGAGAAAGGAGTTATGGGGCAGAAAGGGTTAGTAGCGTGAGGGGGGTGTTAGTAGAGGAGTGAGAGAATTAAATTTAGTAGAGGAGAGAATTAGAAATGTCGTAAAAAATGTGACCCTTTTGTTTCGTGTAAACAAGATATAATATAGCCTAAATAATGTGCATATAATTCATATTTTCATTTTTATGTAATATTATTAATTTATTAAAAAAATAATGTGTCTATTAGGATTCATTTGCGTCTTGCGTGGAGTACTTCGGTGAGGCGCCTCGCAGTTGCGACGCTAACGCTTTCTTCTCGCTGCTCGTCAGGTTTACGAGGGCTTTTAAGGTAAATATTTATATTTTTTATATGTACTTATTAATGATGTTATGTTCTGGTAAAAATTTAGGCCATGCACAGTGTGTGCATTAATTGTAACGTATATACGTTGCATTTGAGTTTTGGGATTGCTTTAATTTTTTTGCTGTGCCTTTGGTTTATTTTATTGTCTGGTTGCCTAGAGAAGCGACAAATTTTACTCACTTTTAACTGTGAGATTTTTTTATTAATTTATTTTTTTATGTATATTATACTGTGCACAAATAGCAATACAGCGAATATAATTGAACGAAAAAATATTATTTTAGCAAGCAGACATGGAAAACGAGCAACGCCGGCGGCTAGAGCAAGCTGCACACGCCGACAACATAGATCCTGCCAAAGCTAAGCTTGTACAGAAAAAACAACAGGTAAAATATATTAAATTTATCTATAAATATATAAAACATAAATGTATATTATATGTATTTATTATTAAGTATGAAATGTGATGTGCAATTTTGAATGATTATTAGTTTTTTTTTTAATAATTAATTGATAAGGAAAATCGATTTTTAATATTTCGATTACTTTTATTATTTTTGCTACATTGTTTTTTTTTTTGTTTCGTTTATGTGAATAATTGGCAAAAAAAACATTCACTTCATAAATTGAGTGATAAAATCAATCTATTTAAAAAAATATTTACCGAGATATAATTAATGTTGTTTTGTTCAATTTATTTCAATTATAGTCTTAATTTAATCTCAATTAGCTTTGAAATAAGTTCTGTTATTTATATATTGTAATAATAAAAAGATAAAAAACTAAAAGTCACTTGTAAAAGTTTTTTAATATTTAATGTACTTTAAATAGTAATATAATAATATAATATTAACATATAATTTGCTTCAGTGGTGAATGGAGTCATGCTGTTTGAGTAGTGTTGAGTTGCATATCATTTTTATTTTACTATCTGTAGATTCAATACTTATTTTATATGAACCTGCTAACACCTCGATTGTTATTTAAATTTAATATTATTAGTTGATCTTTTAACCACTTTCATGCTGTTAATCTGTATTAGTGACAAAATATTATTTTATCATTTTGGTTGCATAAGAGTTTTTGTTTTATACGTTTTGATGCAAAGAAAAATAAATGTACATTTTAACCTCTATTTTTCTTGTGGAATTCACAATGAATTTGAATCTCTCTATAACTTCAGATTAAAAAAATATGTTATAGCTTATCTTAGATCTGAAGCTATGATAGAGAAAGATAAAGACAGCATCACTTCGAGGCCGGATCCTTTTAAGCTGTCGTGGCGCAGCGGCACAGTGTAGATAATTAATATATATTATTTTCATTTCCTCGCTCTGGTAACAAGACGAAACGAGGAGTTCAGTTCCGCCGTTTAATTAATGATGTCTCGAAAATTCGATGGAAAGTGGGAAACACAGTATCTTAACACTAGGTTCCCTATGTCTGCCACGAGAGGTGGAGGACATATATTTTAAAGTGGCATTTAGTGGTTAAAAGTTTAATACGTTTTATATTCAGTATATAATATTGAAGTTGGCTGGTTCTTTAAATATCTAACTTTATATATTATATTTTCTAGATGCTTTCATAATCAAACCAAATATATGTTTTCTTATATTTTATTTCCGAAATGACTTATGAAAGTGTTTAGTTTTTTAAAATAACTTATCTTATCAGAACATAATAAAAAACTATTTATATTAATATTAGAAAAACACCATATAATAGATTGAGAGTGTTTTTGATATTTTAACTTGGTGTTGGATATATTAAAATTATCGATGTGGCAACATTGTTTAAGAAATAGATAATAAATATTGCAATATTGCAAATTTTATTATTTCATATAAATATGATTTTTAAAATTGGACGAATATACATGATATTGTGGCGCATCCGAAAAATATTTTCGTATGGAAATTCTTATTTATTATTTGGGCTTTTAATTATCAATGTCATTTGAATGGTTGGAAAGTGGATAACGCAATGTCCTAACACTAAATTCTCTTCCAAAAATACGGAAGATAAATAAAAATAAGTTTTTTTTGTCCATAATATCTAAAAACAAATGTTGCCACATTAACCACAAAAGTACGGTGATGGTACATCCCATACATATACATAAATATAATTGTCACAGAGGTTTAACTACGCCGCGGTCAGCGCTGGTTTATTGCAGCAACACTTGTCCGAATTGAGACACAGCCCGGATCTAACCTGGCCTAGGCCGATCTAGAAAGTTCTAGAACTTTCTAGACTAGACTACAAGTCTCCTAGAAAACTAGGAGTAAGTAGGATGTTATTAAACGGGGCATATTGGGATTTTGTGTGTTACTAACTAAAGTAAATCCATTTTTTTTCTCTAACAAGTCATTTTGGGGATATTTTTTGTATGTACTAACTTTTTTTTAAATAAATTAACATTTTTTTATTTAATTGGTGTTTAAGTGTGTTGTGAGGAGTGTTATAGAAACTTTTAATATATTGATAAGGTGTCTCGATTGTCTCGACTAAAACGATTATCATCGAATAATTATGAAGGTGATATCGATTCATGGTGAAATTTTTTTCAAGCTTTCGCAATATTTACAAGTGACTTTACTTATGTTACTATTTTATACACATAAGTAAAGTATTATGTAAGTGTACCGACTTTTTTCGTTTATCCCAATAAAAAAACATATATATATCCATCAAGTTATTCGAAGGATATATGTTCAACAAACATATCTAATAAAAATTGACCCAATAGGCTTCATTTAAATTCAAATACACCAATTCAATAAATTTCAATTATACAACAAAATTTTAATTACTAACATATTTTTTAAAAATGATTGGCATCGCGCATGGCGGGAGCTAAACACACGCTGTTAAAGTATCTGTTCACGATCAAATTGTAACGTTTAAAATATAATTGTGTTAGTATACTAAATGCGATACGACATTCTTAGCTTTGTATTAACTTGGTATTTTGTAAGTTTCGGTCTGTAAATAAATTTATTATATAAACCATAACTAAGTTATAAATTAACCAAAAGTAATAAAAAAAGAAAATACATTTGTTACAATGTGTACAAAACAAACAAATGACATTTGTATTATTTCTTATAACAGTTGTATTATACACAAAATTACTTAATATTTTCATATAAATATTTGAAATGAATACTTCCAAATCACACATATTTTAATGGCGCCACAAGAGTGTGTTTATTTTTAATGATAGTTATTATTCCAGATTCGTTATACAATTTTCGGAGCAATAACTTAAATTGCATTCAGCCATTTTGTTGGTATATAAAAATAAAACGGCGTTGAGTTGAGTCAACTCAAACAACACTCAACACGCAATGCATCTAGAATTCGGCTGAAAATAGGAGAAAGAGAAAATAAACACTATCATATTTAGATTCATACATTTCAGATGCGTTTCAATCCCAATTGAGGTCCAGCTATGTTTGTTGCTGTTAAATTATGAATGCTAAATTAAAAAAAAACATTTAAGTTAAAATGTTATTTGTGTGTATATATGTCCTTTTAGTTATTTTTGTTATTATATATATTGTGTAATATTATTTATTACTTTATAAATCCAATGTCAAATATGTTATATATTTTATAATTTATTATGTGGGTTCGATCTCTTCTGGTAAGAAAAAAACACGGCGTTAAGTTGAGCCAATATGTCTCTTGAACAGAAAGTGGAGAACAGACATAGTGGCAGGAATGTGGGGCTGGGTGGCCTCTGCCCACCTCAGAATAGTCTTGTGTCCATCACATAAATTTTACTCACAAAAAAATAAACCTTTACACGAAGAGATCAGTTCAGAGCTGAAGTCCAAGCCTCTTCAGGAAAATATATAATATATATATTTATTTATACTTTCTGTCCTTACGCTGCACATTGCATGGAACTAACAGGGCATGTGTTATTTTATCATAATGCATTTTTGCTTATTTTTTGCTAAAAATTTCTTGTTGTTCGTAGCAGTTAGAGTGTAGAGTTTATGAGAGTAATCTGTTATTACTAAAATAATAACTAAAATTTAAATAATGCTGTAGAAATAGCGCCACTTGAAATTTACATCAAAGTATAATATGATATGAAAAAGTACTAAAAAAAAGCTTAGAGTTTCACAAATTGGAATAAGGTAAATTTTACTAAATTTAATATATTTTAAAATAAGAAAAAAGGCAACAGCTTTTTTATGTAATAATAAATATTATTTTGCTTTGACACTCTCAATGAACCGAATTTGAATAGGAGTCCACCATCATAGACTATGCAAGTTATATAAACTTAGATAGTAAAGCTGCATAATTGATATATTTTTGAGATATTTATTAGTTAGTAAACTAATTATGTGAATGATGAAAATTTTCTAGATTATTTTACACTTTTATTATCTTGTAGACTTAGTAGACGTAGACGTGTCACCTCTTTACTCTGCACTCGATACTTTTAATGTGAATGTTTGTATGTTTGTGATTTTTTAGCGAAATGAATGGCTTGTGTTTTGTTTTATAATTTCTATACTGTATTTTATGCTTTATTTTACAAATAGACCTCAAACCTTTTCTGTCATATTAGCATTGTAGATTGCAATAGTATATATTCATCTTAATAATTATTATTTATTCTTAGTACTTTAGTTGTTATATATTAAAGTTTGTTGTAATATTTTAAAAACCTTTAAAGTAATCTATTATTTATCTTTTTAAATACCTACCTACCTATAAAAATAAGAATCTTATTTATCTGTATTATATTTTGAATACCAAACATTATGACGTTTTAAACTAATTCCAGGAGGCAGTAATCAACGAATTAAAAACGAAATCGCAGGCCGTAGAAAAGAAACTCCTTCACCAAGACGAGGTGTACAACGGGGCTTTAGAGGATATTTTACACGGGCTGCGTAGCGAGCCCTACAGACGAGCGGACGCGGTGCGACGCTCCCATCGACGTCGAATTAACTCCCACAGGCTCTCTAAAGGGTTGGAAGAGCTGGATGTATGATATGAAGAGTCCAGCGAACCGCTGGATTTCTCAGTACAAAACGCCGTGCACTCGATCAACGCGAAATGTGGCTTCTTCAAGAAAAAAAGGAAAGATCTAGAAATGGTCCATAAGAAACCTATCTCGGTTTACAACATCGAAGATAATATCGATTTTCCCAATGAAGCTCCGAAGAAAAAGTCGATGTATAAAGTCGCGCCCTCTGACTACGAAGTGGAAGAACGATGTGAACTAATCAAGTCGACGTACGAAGTGATATCTAAATATACACGAGCTATGTTCGATAAACAGAACGAAACTGTTGTTTGAGTTATTGCTTTTTACAGTAAAATCGGCACAGTATAGCGCGGTCGGTGTGTCGTGGCTGTCTTGATGTTTTCTAACGTTTTGAGTATGTATACATAAAGGATAAAAATAATCAAAACTAAGAAAAAAATCCTTAAATTAAATCTGCGCAACTATCTACAGCTAACTTCAGTGCGGCCACAACACATCCGCCGTATTGTAATTTGTTTAATTAAGAAATAAAAAAAACGCGCAACTAATGAAAATAAGCATGACTTAATAAAAAGACTTTACTATAAGTTTTTTTGATAGTGGTTTTTATTAGCACACTGTGATGTCTAATAGTAACCGATTCCCGTCGATATTTTGATACAAACAAATATTCCACGTTTGATACACCCACGATTCATTCCACTCGATATTTTGCTATAATATTATATTATTATACAATTTTTGTTACTTTTCTATTAAAATTGCTTAGGATTTTTACATGAAACGGCACAAAAGTCGCTTTACAGTATAGAGAGGCACAATTAGACCCGCTAGATGTTAACATGGCCTTCTAAATATTATATACGCACAATTTTTTAACGGCTCTATTCCATTTTGTTCTAATAATCAGGTAATTTGTTCGATTAACCGAAACCTGTAGTCGATTTTTATAGAAATAATGGAAAAATAATTATTCAGATTCGGTTAATTGAATAATCGATATTATTTATTCGCTGTATCGGTTAATTGGAATAAAATGGACTTTTTTGTATAATCCATGTAATTTTTACACGTTTATAATCGTATTACCATAGGCTAAAGATAAATTTAGGTTTTCTTTATAGACATAGTATTTATTTTATACCAATAAAGTTCAAATATAAGCGCATTTACGTTCATTTATATATTGTATTGTAATATTTAAGTTGATTATTTATTTGGCTATAAATAGTATTCAATTCTGCATTTTATAAATTTTATAATATAATAGTAATATTTAATTGTGATAATTAGGAAAGATACACGCCATTTTGTAGTCTTTTAGCGTCTGGTTGAATTGAATAAAGTAGAATCAATTTTTAATTGACCTGGATTTTAATATTATTGATTCATAATCTTTCTTATCGTTGAATTAAAAAAAAGGAATATTTTGGCTCTCTTTCAATACTCCATTAATTATTATTCCACATGACAATTCCGTACCTTATATGTATTTTATTAAATCTTTAATAAACTATTTTAATTATAATTACAATTAATTTATTAATATGATCTGATGAGTTTCATTATTTCTGTTTGTTTGTAAATATTTTTTTCTTATATTTATATTTAAAAAAACATGTAAATATTGTATTTGTTTAATTTCTGAAGATTCTGATTTTTTAATTATTAATAATGCTATGGATCTCCGGCGCGGCGCGATTGAAAAATTGATTGTAAAAATAATATATTATTTTATCTTAGTGTTAGCCACTAGTTTTGTTTGTTAATTTAATATTTGGTGTTTGTGTAATAATGATTATTGTCTTGTAAATTTATTTTTAGTTATTCTTTATATTATATAGTATTTTGAACAACAAACAATAGTTGCATGATTGCCAAATAACGATCCATTGATATGTACTAAATATGTATATGTAGCTGTTAAGTTATTTTTAAAAAATATGTGTAATTCTGCAATGTCCAAGTAAATAGTAAAACAAGTAGTAATTCAATAATTTAAATATTTTTCATTTCTTTTTGTATACATTTTTTTTTTTAAACACCAAATATTATGTTTCCAAGCAAAGGTGCTTCTTGCACTTATTTAAATAACTTGTGTGTTATAGAATTATTGTTTTTCACACAAACAGCCATATTCAGAGATGTCAATTAGCATTTAATTAAAATTAACATTTACATTTTAGTAACAGTTTGTCGAGGTAAAGCGCGGCGTTGAGTTTCGCCACTTAACACGCAATGCCTTCAGAATTCGACGAAAAGTGGGAAAAAACGGAGTGTCTTAACACTTCGGCTTCCCTCTGCCACCTCTGCTGAGTACAATTTAATTTAATGATAATTAAACATTAACTGATATCTCTAAGTGCGGAAGTCAGTTGTAGGGACAGGGTTAGTTTGAAACAGTACTATAAGATCTTTGAAATCTTTAAATTGTAATGTCCAATGTAATTAATTATTGATATTCATAATTTTAATGATTCTTATAAAGAATTTTAACGTTATTATTTTAATTGTAAGTGATTTTTTTGTTATAGATGTATGGGGCTAATATGAAATTATAATATTTTTTTTACTATAACTAAGCCTTTTACTTAATTATGTATGACAGGTAATATTTTTGCAGTTTCGTATTAACAATAAAAAATTATAAAAATCCTTTAAAAGTAGAGTAATCATCTATTTATTGAACAGCTTTCGAAACATCTATAAAAAACAATTGCTTTCTGAATTCAATTATTTTTGTTCTAGATAAAGTCTAATCTGTATAGTTTTGTTTTTTATGAGAAGTGTACTGTACATGGTGGATTAATCTTATTGTTTGCTTGTATTAGGCTTTAGCTACAGTATTCAGTGATGCAATAAACATACATTTACATATGTATTGACTTTTATTTTAAAGTTATATATTGGCAAGAGAAGCAAGGGAGTCCTCAGTTGAACTACGAGAACACAGTATTGATGATTGTGGTCACGTCAGATTACTTACTACTTTATTTATTCCAGTTTACTGGAAGTAAGTTGATCAAAAAAAGTATTCCAATTTGAATAATAAAATTATATTTGTATTATTAAAACACAACATTATATAAAATTTTACATTATTTGCAACATAAAATATTTTAATACAGAGAAAATCTGTTTAACTCTGTGTCCTGCATGTAGCAGGGTATGCGAAGCGAACCTGTTAAGTAGCGAAACTTAATGTCAAAATTTTGCCTTCCCACAAACTCCTAAAATAAAATACCCAAAATGCTACTTATAATTTAACTTTTAACAATATCTAAAATTTTATTAACAATGGTATCAACTTCTGCCATACCACCAACACCTGTATCTCCGCACATTAAAGTTTTACTTATTGGAGGTATTTCTTGAAAGCCCCAATCTTTTAAAACGTCTATTTGTTTGGACGTAATAGGATGTTCCCACATTCTAGTGTTCATTGCAGGACAGAATACAAGTGGCTTTGAGAAGTCCCATGCTCGGACTGTACATGTTAATAGATTGTCACATATACCCTGGAATATAAAATAAATTCTTAATTTCTTAGACAAACAAAAGAAACTAATTCAGAAAGAATTTCATAATTGTTTTATCTTAAAAGGAAGTGTTTTCTATAAAAAAACTTAAAAAAGAAATTAAAAGGGTCTTGTTTTTCTTTTCCATGAAGTAATGCATCAGTTAACAGATTTTTTTTATTTTATCGTAATATAGCAACAAAATCATAGTCATATATATATAATACACACAACATTCTAATTATGTATATAGGATGTAAATTAAAAAGAAATATTATCATGTTAATTTTAACGTCATTTAAATATTAACTGTTTTTATTATTAATTACATTGTGTAATATATAAAACTTTATATTAAAGATATTATACCTGTGATATTTTTGCTAAAGTGTTAGCATCTAATGGAGCTATCACCATCACATCTGCCCACTTGCCAAGATCAATGTGTATAACTGGATCTCCTCTATTTTTCCAGCTTTCCCATTCAACTGCATCATCATAAAGGGAAATGTTGCATGGCAGCTCTTTTTTATCAAAAAAATGTTTGGCACTCTCTGTGCATATTGTTTTTATCTAAACAGTAAAAATAACTAAAAATATAATATGCACCATAGCACAACATTGAGTTCCGCCACTCAACATAACATTTTTATTAAATAATTTTTATAAACTTTTAAAAAACATAACACATTCAAGGAAACAAATTATTTTTATTTTCTTTTACTGAATAGCAAGACATTGAGTTCCACCACTGAACATGTAATATATCAAAAAATTAGTGAACAGTGTCTTAAAGAATATTTAAAAAAATCTTATTTCAACAATTTATTTACTACAATTTATTACATTTATTACTTTATTTATTTCTATATAACAGAAAAAGTGTTTTTGTTTCAAAACTATATATTGCTAACTATATAAATCTAGATAATAGACATATGTTTAAATTTGATGTAAAGCTGACCTCCAAATTCACTTTTTGACTTGTTGCAGTAATTTCTGTCAACTTTTTAACTAGCACCGGTAGTTTTATTGTAGCTACACTCCCCGTAACACCAATAAGTAAGTTAATTTTCTTAATATCCATATCTACATCGTTTTATTTACAATTAATTCCATATAATACATTTGATGTGTTTCCAAATTCAAATAAATTAGAGATTACGTATATTTTTATCAGCTTGTAAACAGTTTACTCTTATCACTCAAAAATTTGCATATAGTCATAATTGACGTTTAAAAATTTATATTGCAACCACAAATAATAACGGTTTATAAAACAATATCGGAGTATATACTTATCAATAACGATTAGATGTGTAATTAAAACTACAATATGTAAATATGTTTGACATAGCGTATTCCTAAAAACTGAATTGAGTGTCATAAACAAAAAATTTTACGCAAGCAATTTAATTTTTAAACTAATTCGTCAAACGTCAATTTGTTACTAATCGAATAAATCGATATTTTACGTAATGGTATCAGTTCAGTTCTTCATTTATGGCGCTTCGAGCGTGCCAGTTGAGCACTAATCACTTCGCCAATGTCACGTTGTATGGAGAACACACGAAGGAGATTGTACGGTAAAAAGAGACTATATTACACAATAGGAGAATGCATGTCAAAAAGTAGTCCAGTCAAAATATTGCCTTCACCTATAAAATTAAAAAATATACATAATTAGAGTATATACATAAACATGGGTTAGTAATAAATAACTAAACTAAATCGTCAAACGTTAATTCGTTACTAATCGAATAAATCGATATTTTACGTAATGGCATCACCATGAGGATATTAAATAAAAAAAAATATATAACGTAGCAACACTGAATTTTGATAGCAATTGTGACAGCCTCGACAAATGTCAACAATAATAAATAGAAGAAAAAAAAACAAATAACGTCAGTCCGTTCTAATAAGTGATAGGGGTTAGAGTGTTCCAGTTGGAATTTTAATTTATCTAATAACTTACGAGATGACCATCATATGTGTTATCGCAACTTAAATTTCAGTGGACAAATTGTGAGCGGTGTATATACAATAAAGATAAAATAGGACTTTATATTGTCAATGTGATTAAAATCAGTTACTCGTGATGGATGGAGACTCGAAATATTACGAGGGCTGCGGACAGGAAGGGCCCATTCGTTGCATTTTTCTGTGTGAATTCCACCCAACAGCTGGACCTAGAATAAACTATCAAGTGCCAGAAAACTATATATCAAAAGAAACATTTGATACTGTCAGTCATTATATCATTCCTAAAGTACAATTGCAAAGGTGTACCTTGACAGTGTGAGTTATTGTTATTGTTTTTAAAGTATTTATGATCAATCATTTTAATTTTATTGTATAATTTTTCTATCAATAACCAATTTACCAAAACTTAAAATTCTATTATCATTACATTACTGTATGCTATGTTTATCTTAAATACTGTAATATTAGTAAATGATATTCTTATTGAAATCATATTAGCTTATTAGATAATAAATTAATGATGTTTAGTTAATAAACTTACTTTAAAATTTTTGCATTTATAATTTTAAACACTTTTTACATACTTATTTGTAAAAAATAAATAGATTTAATTTTACTTTTTACAAATATGTATAAAGTATTTGTTTTGTATGTGGAATTAATTAAATTTTCATTTATATGCTAAATGGATAATACATTCCATATTACTAATATATACATTTCTGAACTTGTTTATGTGTGAATATAGTCTGAACGATATTCTAAATGTAAATGAAGTATAATACTTATTATTATCTACATCTTATACACAAGTATTTTTAATAATGTAATTAGCATTTAAAACTACATATAGAATTTGGCTTATAAATACGAAAAAAATGTTTTGTTAGAATTTTAGAAATAATTTAATATAAATAATTTTTAGAACAATCCTTGGCTTGAAAATCTTGGGGTTTCCTGTTAAAATAGATAACAAGAAATATGCAAGGAATGCATATTATTTCAATTTGTGTTTTGTGTGTGATGATTGGGCAAGAACTGTGCATTTAGAGCCCTTAGTGAAGAAACTTAGTGAATATTTAGTAAGTTATATTTAATCTGTATTATAAAAATACATTTTTTTTTTATTATTTACAATGTGTGTTACAAAACGAGAGCTATTTTTAGCTTCACGTTTAATCCCTCATATTAGCAGGGTAAGTAGAATTTAGTGTTAAGACACTCCATTCCCTGCACACTGGCCAATTTTCACAAAATATCGCGTGTTAGTGGTGGAACTCATCGACGTGCTTTGTCTCTTTACCAGTCCAGAACGATAAATCTTCCTCAAGTGAAAATGGAACTGACAACTGTTGCATTTGCAGACAGACATTGTGCCTCTGTGCTATGACAGTGTCACGACAACGAAAAAAAATTTTACATGCAATTTAAAAAGATAAAAATGCATTTTTTTTAATTATTTCTATATATGTACATGCTACCTACTTACGTCACATATACATGTTTATTAAAACATAATGTTTTAAAAGTAAACACACGTTATAACATGTCCTCGAGGCTTGAACCTGTACCATCAGTTTAGAAAAGCCACCATCGCATTTCCTCTACAACACCTTAAATAAAAAATGTATTGTAAGTAATTTATTAATAAAAATATGTTTTTATTAATAAATTACTTACAGCCATACTTACCATTGTTATCAGTTATCAATGGAATTGGAAACGGAGTGGCTGTCAAAACAATCGATGTCGGGAGACGCGAAGGCTCTCAGCGGACTGATGAGACAAGTCATGCAAGACATTAATAGTCGACGAATGTGTACTTTGACAGGTTAGTGTGAATATCATTATTTATTAGAAAAAGTTTCGTGTGACCCAAACAGGATTTGAACCTGCTTCTCTTTGATATGATACCTATAAGAACAACATCTATGAAGCTGTTGTTATAGCGTAGAAGCACAGCGTCTGTCCGTAAACGCGACAGTTGTGAAATCGATTCACACTCCTGGAAATGAATTATTTTCTTTTGTTCGCTGAACTTCCAATAACTCAAAAATAGGGCGGGGCGAGAGAAACGTAATGTCTTAACACTAGTTCCCTCTTCCTATCCTAGCTATATATATGGAATACAGCGTGGAAGGTCATTTCCGCATAGAGACATTTCCTAAATATATCTAGAATCCAATCAGAGAAAATATTAGCGAAATCATGTAACGTCGTATTAATAATTTAATTACTTAACTAAAACTAGCTTTTACCTGCAACTTTGCCTGCGTGGTTAAATGGAAATAACTAAACTACATAAAAACAATTAACGTGATGTAGCCTATAGCCACAAAAAGAATTTTTCAAATTGAACCAGTTGGTAGTTTCTGATATATGTAAGCTCATTCAATCAAACAACTCTCTCTAGCTTTATAATGTTTATAAAAATATAAATGATATAGTAGTTATTCAATTATAGAAGAATCCATATAAAAAAGGAACCATTTTTTTCATCATAGTGTTAAAATGTCACTTTGATGTTGAAAACAATTACTTTACAAAACAACCATAAAGGTTCAAGGAAAATTAAAAAGGCAATTGTTTTGTTTAATTTATTTTGTTTTTCCATATAAAAAGATTTAAACAATGAAGCCATCCTAAAGCGTAGATCCTTTTTATGTTGTAAGCAAAACAAAATATTTATAAGCTATTAAATATCGACAGGCCTTCTTGTTCAGCAGCATATCGTCTTTCTATTAATGCGACCGTTGTGGGTTCAATTTCTATTCGGAGTATAATTTATTTTTCCCGCTCTGGTAACAAGAATCAGAGTGGTGTGAGTACCACTACTCAATATTTATCTTGAAAATCGCGCGTTAGTTGGGAAAAAGGGGTGTCTTAACATAAGGTTCCCTCTGCCTACGCTGCTATATGCGGGATGCCTACCCTGAGAGAAAATAGAAAGAGAACTTAAGGAATGAAGAGTTTTAGGATGTTAATAAATTTTTTTACACGTTTTAAATTTCAGTAAAAAATTCTATAATCTATTTACTTAAAACCGTATCATTATAACCGCCTTGTTTGTGCAGTGTACGAAAGTTGAGCCATTCTTAGACTATCTTATCTCAAATATCCTCAAACAAATGTTATAAATCTTCATTATTGTATGTACTTAGTATTAATATTAATAATCCATAGTTATAACCGGCAACTTCGTTTTTCTATATATATTTGACAACATAAAATCTCATTCCTGTTGCTCTACAAGTCTACACTCTCCAAGGAACCAAAATAAAATTTCAACTTTCTATCTCCGTCTATAGGTGTCCTCCGTCTATGTATATTGTGGCCCTCATGGCACAGCGCCTGACTGCAAATTCCACGTTTGTAGGTTCGATTTCAATGTATTATTTTCATATGTTCCGGTAAGAAAATAAAGCGCGTCATTGAAATTCGCCATTTGACTTGCAATGTTTTGAAAATTGAGGATGGAAAAAAAACTAACAAAAAATAACAGTTATAATTATAATCTACATAAATGCTATCTCAAGATCACAGTTTTATAGTTAATTTATATTGTAATTGTACATAACATTACATTTAATGTAATACAGTTTGGGCTTAAAAATTAATATTTTAATACAACAATCAAAGCATCGAAGCGCAGCGACGTTTGTGGGTTCGATCCGCACTCGAGAGAAACAATTATGATCATAATCCTGCTCAAATGATATAAAATGCGACGTTAAATTCCGCACGGCTCTCAACACGCAATTTTTGAAAAATTGGGTGGTGGCGGTTTATGCAGTGGGAACCTGAGAACCTAGTGTTAAAACACTACGTTCCCATTTATTAGACTCTTCTGTTCCTCATTCCGCCGACTTCGTGTTGAGGGGCGGAACTCAACGCCCCGCTTTTCGTCATTACCAGAGCGAAGAAATAGAAATATTAAATACTTCATTTCTTCGAGCGAGAATGAGAATCAAACTCACAACTTGTCACGACGCACGCTTGTGCCCCATGCGCCACCACTAGTAATAATAATTATATATTATAAATGATTATATTATTATTAATATTCTGCTATTTTAGAATGTGGCGGTTTTATCGCTATGATAAATGGCGTAAACAGTTATAATGCCAAATATATATTAAATGGAACAGGTCAACATTCTAGAGACGATTGTTGTTTCAAATTGATTTAATAATATTATTACACAGAAAAGATTAATTTTTCTGTATTTTTTTTATTTTCTAAAGATTTTGTTTTTATTTTTTTTTAACATTTTTTAATCCAAACCTTAAGCTTCAGTTTGTTTTAAATATATATGTAATGTAAAAATACCGCTTACAGCAGAGTAAGCGTAGAGAACGAAGTGTTAAGACACTCCGATTTTCACTTTCCACTGAATTTTCGAAGCATTGGCGAAACTCAGTGCATCTTTTTTCCTTCCTTACCAGAGCGAAAAAAATAAAATATTAAATAATAAATTCCCTCAAATAAAAATCGAACTCACTACCGTCGCGCTCACAGTCACACGCTCGTGCCTCTACGCCACAAGATGCTCATATAAAAATTTAAATCTGTTTATATCTAATCCAAATATAGCAATAAATGATTAAAGTCGTTCTCGAGCGTCCTTGTTCCACGATCGTGACGGTTTACTTTGCTTTTCGAACAATTTGCGCTTTTAACTCTTTTGATTAATGCTAACTTCTATTCAATTATCCTTTACTATTGTTTTTATTCTTCTGTGCGTATTATAATTTACTAGCTTTTGCCTGCGGCTCCGCCTGCTGGTTGAAGTAAAATAGATGTAATATCAATTGTCGTTTTGAAACAAAACGGCATCTCAAGATTGCTCTCAAGAACATATTTTGTATGAAATTTTCGTATATACCCGGCAAATTTTCTTTAAGTATTAAGTATTATAGAATAATGATAACGAGTTGGAACACGAGAGTAAAAGTGAAGAAATATACACTGTGCTTTCAACTCTTGGTCTTATTAAGTTTAAGTTTGTTTAAAAATAATCGCAGTAAATTCAAATATTGCTTACTGTTAATTTTGGGACACCCTATGTAATGAAATATCCAAACAAATGTAGTGGTTTTAAAGTTTAGTTAGCACAGCGCCGCGCCGGTAGCAGATATTAATGTTATTAGAGTCGTTTAGCGAACCTCCACGTTCGCTATTAAAGCGTCCAGAAGTGTCTTATATCATTATTATTATTGGGAATTAATATCGACATCTTTCTTATTTTTTAAAGAAATAACGATGAAATATATTTATTAATATTAATAATAATTCTCCTTTCTTAAAAAGTCATCGTGGCGAAGTAAGTCTGAATGTAAATGTTAATTACAGATGGAATTATTTTTGTTGTCTAGTCTGACAAGACAAATGCTGTGTTGAGTTCCGCCACTCAACTTTTATTGTTAGACCTTGGATAACAAGCGGTGTCTGATCTTGATCAGAAACGCGGAGAACGGAGTGTCTTGACCTTGCTACATGTGAAATACAGCGAAAAGCCAAATAAATTATAGATTTAAAACAAAAAATAACCGACTTCATTTTTGATTATACACAACACAGACTTGTTGACTTGTTAAATGGTACGATCGAAACGATAACGATTGTTAAAAGTAATAATAATATTTTGTAATTTAATTGAATCAATAATGTCAATTAATTGTTGACAATCACGCGAAATTCATATAATTTTTGTATAATGTTCTTCAGTACGACTTTATTAATACAACTTTTTCCTATTGCAGTCTGAGATATAATTTAATTTTTAATCGCAATTTAATACTATGGAACACTTGCAGCGATTCAATGTTATTTTAATAAAGAATGTTTAGAATTTTTTTTAATAGAATTTTCGATATAAGCAAAGACGAACCAGTGATAATATTATATCCCTTCATTTACTCCCTAACTGATACCCTCGTTAGAGAATGTATGTTTGAATAGTCTTATTGTATAAAATCGGTTAACTTATTTGTTTTATTTGAAGTATTTAAAATTTAAATTCACGAACTTTACCAACCAAATTGCGTGAATAACGTTTCTTGCGTGAAGCCCTGTGTTCTCCTGTATGTAACACGTAAAGCAAAGTGAACCTCGTGTTAAGACACACCGTCACTCATTTTCAAGACTGTTAATATACATATACCTACTTGACCACACCTCTTAGAGGTGACAACACCTCTTCTCTTTTTTCTCTGCTTCTCGCCAAAAAGGTGCGGGTTAAAATCCTGCTACGTTCAAATTTTTATTATACGTTTTCTTGATAAGTATTTTTCTTTCCTAAGTGTGGAATAACACTTTAAAAAATGTTAAAAATGGTAATGACATTTTGACTGGTAAATGGAATTTGACATTTTTACTCCACGCAAACGAAGTTGCGGTCTACAACTATACTGTTTAATTCAATTAGTCTTAAAGGAAATTAAAAAAATATTTTGAGCTTGCCTTTAATCAACAATGGCCATTTATTGGCCAAAACGAATGTAAGTATTATTTTTACCCTTGGCAACAGGTTCCCTCATCGTAAGACCTGTTGTGTTTTTTTTTCATACGAGGAAACACTTTTGTGTAATGTTTTGTTCAGTTCATTTATTTGGGATGGGAAGATAAGCTTTTAAACCGACTCCAAGGAACAAGGAGGTACTACTATGTTCGACACCTATATTTTTTGTAATTGTAGACGTATGTTAACATATAAAAAAAGATATTTATAGATAATAAAATAAAACAAAATGTATAATCAGGAAGTAAAGGACGGAGTACTTACACTACACTTAATCAGCTTAAGCCGCTAATTACTTTGCCTCCTTTTTTATTATTTAATTAATCCCTACGAACACGGTAAAATAAAAGATTTGTCGTCACGTACACGGTAAAATAAAAAATTTCTAAACCATAAGTCAAATTCTAATTAATTACATTTTTGTATTGACTTTTTGTTGAAATTGTATTGTTTTATTTGCCAAAGTTAATCTCTAAAAGGACCCCTCGTCGTCTCGTCGAATTTATGTTTGAATAGTCTTATTATATAAAACCGGTTAACTCATATGTTTTATTTGACGTATTATTTATGTGAAATTTGAACGTTTAAGAATTAAGATTTACATTTTCTACTCCACGAAGATACGGGATTCAACTTTTCTTAAACATACGAGTATTTCAATTGTTCCGTTCTCATCATATTGTGTAAAGCGACAATATGCATATCCAAATATTGTATACATATATTTTATCATTATACAATACTACCAAAAAAGAATCATATCAGCGTCACGCTGTATCCAATCCAATCCAACCCAGATGCACAAGGCCTCTACCATGCAGAGTGAATCTAGTGTTAAGACACTCCATTCCCCATTTTCTGCTTAATTCTAAAGGCATTGCATGTTCAGTGACGGAACTCAACGCCGCGCTTTGCCTCGACACCAGAGCGAAAAAATACAAATATGGATCGAACCGACAACCAGTCGTGCTTACAGTCACTCACTTGTGCCCCTGTGTCACGACTGGTCTCTATACTACATATATTTTTTCATAATATTTATACGATACTACTTGTTTTGGTTATTTCATTCTTGAATGTAATTTGCCGTTATCATCTTATCACCGCTTAGCGACACTCTGTTTAACATATGTTCCTCATAAAATTATATTATATCAACAAGATATTTTATATAAATATGTATACAGGATTATACCATTGTATTCAAATGTGTTTGACTTTGCTTTCGTATATCGTGGGTCTTTCCACTTGCTTGTTTTGTCGATTTTTTTAACTCTTTTTAATTGAATTAGCTGGTCGAAGCTGTCGTGGCGCAAGTTGTGAATGCGACAGTTATAGGTTCAATTCTCACTCGGGGAATGTACTATTTCTATTTTTATCTTTCTAATAACAAAACAAAGCAAAGTGAGATCCTTCACTCACTCCAGCACACAATGTCTCGAAAATTGGGCGGAAAGTGAGGAATATTAAGACTTTATACGAGGTTCCCTTTGACTACATTACTATATACGGGGTACAGTGTGAAGCTTGGTTGGGTTTAATATGATATATTATTTTCCCCTAAATTTTATTTAAAATCAAGCTAAAGTTCCTACCCCTAATCCAACAGACTATTTCGAAAATTTCTGGATGAATGTCTTATAGAAACTCTTTTTAAAATCGACTTCTGAAAGAAAATGAGGTTGTCAATTCGATTGTATATTTTTTATGTTTATAACAAACAGAACTTTTGACTGGGTGAACCGATTTTGAGGACTCTTTTCTGGTGCTTCCCGTGTGGTCCCATTTTAAATTGGTCCATGTTTGACAATGCTATCCAGGACAAAATTATATGAGTCTTAAATTTGCATTTAGATGAATAACTCAATATCACGCTAACTGATTTCGATGATTCTTGTTTTATTGGAAAGGATACAATTCAAGGGTAGTTTGGTGAAAGTTTGGTTAGGTTCTGATTATAGGATCCGGTTGAAGTCGTTTTTTTTTATAACATTAATTAAGAATATGGTAAATGAATGATTTAAAGTACTTTTATTTTAGTTGTATATCGGTGGTTGTTTACTCTCTGCATTAAAATGATATTGATAAAACATTATCGAACAACGACGTCGACGTCGCGGTAGAAAGTGCCGGTTTATCCATTTTAGGTAGAGGTAAATGTTTGCTTAGTAAACTTTCGATTTGTTCGAAGTCCAACGACACGAAAAATATATACACAAGGACAGTTGTGTTTAATTTAGATGATAATATGTATTTGAATATATGTACTTACAGAATACGTTGATATCTAAATACCTCCATAAATAATACAACGATCGTCTTTTTCAGCGTGAAGCTAAACGCTGTATTCCACGCACATAGCAGGGTAGGCAAAAGGAACTTGGGAACTTATTGTTAAGACATTCTTTTCCCATTAAGACACTTCTTCTGTTTCCCACTATCCGCTGAATTCTGGAGGCAAAGTGGAGGAACTGAACGCCGCGCTTTGCCTCTTTACTAGATCCAGGAAATTAATACATTAAATATTTAACTTCCTCGAGTGGGAATCGAATCCACGGCATGTCGTGTATACAGGCGCTTGTGCGCAGAAGCGTCTTCATCATTCTAATACATTTTCTACAGAAATATATGTGCTTATTTTATTTTAAAAATTTTAATAAAACTAAGATTATTTCTATAAAATAATGTTAAATTCTGTCAAGTTATGTTAAGTTAAAGGAAGTTTTTAAGGCCGTCGCGGTGCATTGCATATGAGTCCGACTGTTAACGCCACGGATGTGGGTTCGATTCCCATTTGGGCGAATGAAATATTTTATATTTTCATTTCCTGGCTTTGGTAATGAGGTGAAGCGGTGTGTTAAGTTTCGCCATCTAACACACAATGCCTCAAAATTAGACGAAAAATGGGAAACGAATGTGTCTTAGTGGGAAACCGCGTGCCTTACCGTGGTTCCCAGGTTGCCTCTGAATAATGAAAACGTATATATATTAAATTTTACTTACTTGTATATTTAATCTATAAATTTACCAACAGTCGGGACAACAACAACGCATTTAACGGTAGTGCGGGTCAACAGCGATCCCGCGCCAGTAAAGGACCACCAAGTGCCCGTGTTCTTATACAGCAGGCACTCCTTCGTGGCTGACCAGTGGGATCTCACTACTAATCAGGTAGGTCGTTGTCAAATATGAAATTTCTAAGTTTAAATTGAGTTTTTTATGAATGTTAAATAGAATATACAATAGCTCAACAATGCCGGCAGAGTTTGGTGCAAAATAGGGAACAAAAATGTCTTTATAGGAACGGAATAGATTAACAGTTAGCACTAAGTTCCCAGGTTGCCTCTGCCTATCCTGGTATGCAGGCAGGCGGGATACAGTGCAAACCTAAAAAAGAAATAAAAACATACACAACTTACGAACGCTATGAAATTTACTATTTTTGCAATCGTATTCCAATCGGACCACCCAAAAGGCACTCGTACATTTATATCTCTGTAGGTAACTCACACGCGGATGACTTCACATTTTTCTCGCATATAGCCGAGTGGGGCAGCCCTCTGTATCATCTGCTAAATACGGGGACCTACTGTTAAGACATTTCGTTTCCTACCATATTTAGCCGAATTTTGGAGACTGCGTGTCGAATAGAACTGAACGAAGAATCTATCAGAGCAGGGAACGGAAAAAAATATTATAGAGAGATCGAACTAAAGAAACATAGTCGAAAATAAAAATCGAATGTCTTAAACACACACTCACACAATGTCTTAAATAATCTGACTCTCCGCTAAATTATGATACACAAATACTAAACAATGGAGAAATATAAATTAATTGTTATTCTAATAGTAACACTCGATATTGATTTAGGAGCAATAAATAAATAATATTTGCATATCACGATTATGTATTCTGTGGACGATCGATGGTTCCTATGGTTGGTATAATGGTTACACTATTACGGATGTATATGACAATTTAAAATATATAAATATATACTATGTGCTTGTCTTTTTAAAATATGAATTTTATATTATTATTTTATACTACATTAAACTTCGATGCCGTCCATCTCCATTGAACCTTCCTCAACACGCAATGTCACTAATATTGGTCGGTGTGTGGGGGACAGAATATCGTAACTTGTAACACAAGGTTCCCTCTACCTACCTTTCGCGAGATGCGCGTGTAGTAAAAATATAACTAAAGAGACCTTATGATGACCAGCTCCTATGAAATACTACTACTACTACTATTAACTTCACGCTCTATCCCTAGCGGGGTAGTCAGAGAGAACGGAGCGCCAAACGCTACGGTCTACATATCTCTTTCGCCTCGTCCACTGTCATCAACCTCTTCATACATGCCCTCCGGGGGGTCCTCATGCTTTTTACGTGACCTTCCTCCAGTATCTTTGATACTTTTTTCGAAGGTCAACCGAGGTCTTCCTCTACCTCTCTTACCGCTCACTTTTCCATCATAAATCTTCTTTGCCATTCTTTCATCACTCATTCGTTCGACGTGCCCAAACCAGCTGAGCACGTTCTTCTTCATTCTCACCGTTGTGTGTGACACCATGTTATCCTCGCTAGTACCTGCCATTTTGTGTATCTCTTCATTGCGGATTCGATCAGCTAATCAACTAAACTGGCTCCGCATATCCTACGAAGAGATCGCATCACCAATGAAATATGTATGGTTTAATTACAATTTCTTTTTTCAATATTTTTAGTTTAGATATTTTAAAGCTGAATAATATGTAAATTTACTAAGAATTAATTTATTTGTTCATATGTAGGTTCATACGTACGTATGTTCAAATGAACGTATTGTTCGCGTTGCTGTTCAAATAATGTAATTACATGTCATTGACACGGCGTACGGTGGTACGGTGGCGACGTACATTCTTTTTTTTTTATTTATTCTCCTCATTTCTTAAGCTTCGATTTCTGCAGTTAAAAGTACCTAAATTTGTTATTTAACCGAGTGCACTTTCACAAAGCTGCTGTTAGTTGAATTTTTTTATTAATGTGTTGTATTAGAGTTATTTCAATATATTATCTTGGAAAAAAATAAATAACTAATATTATTATTGTACAATTAACAATTGTTAGGTGTGTGCTAGGGACGGTGTTTGGCTATAAACGCGGTGGTTGTTGGTTCGATCTCCACTCGGCGGAGCGGTTAAATTATTTAAATATTTTCAATTATCTCCTTTCGTGAGTCATAATGCAGCGTTAAGTTGCACCATTCAACACGCAACCTCTGGTATTCCGACAGCGCCTGCTATGCATGAAAAATCGTGAAGCAGAAAAGAATGTGATTATAGAAAGTGATTAATTTTCTATATTGTATTCTTGTGACAGGGAATGCTGATTTTTCAATCTATAACCATAATATATATTTTTAACATTTTTAAAGTGTTATTTCACACTTAAGAAAGAAATAAAATTCCAAGCGTTAGTTTGGATGGTTTCCAAGAGGCAAAGAGTCAAAATTTGCTACGTTTAATTCTTTATACGTTTTCTTTTCTTTTAGCTTCACGCTGTATTCCGCCCGTGGCGGAGTAGGTAGAGGGATCTGGGAACCTAGTTTTTCCAAAGCGATGGAATTAAAATATGAAATGTTCCAGTCCCAGAAGAAGGATTCGAACCCACAATTGTAGTGTTTACAATGGCACGCTTAAATGCGTTATAAAAAAAATTGTTGTAAATATATTACTTTTTATTCTTACAATCCAAAAATATGTATAGAATATGGTGCTCTAGTGTCAAACAGTGCCCCCTTCCGCTACTCTTCTTGAAAGACTCGTGATTGCATGATACTCTTAAGTAGAAATATAATTTTCTTACATATGTATATATGTTTCATTATGCATGTGCATACAAATGTATTTTGAAACATAGTTATATGTTAATAAGCCCGTATGATAATAATGAATTTAAAATTTACCATTTTTTATCACGAAAAATATTCTTATCGCGCATTTATTTGTTTCATGGTTGTTATGGCCGCATTCCTAGTAACGATGTTAAGATATACCTCTTTGGTATATATACAAAATATTGTGGTAAATATTTGTTTTTTTGTCAGTTTCACGCTGTATCCCGCATTTAGGTAGCCTAGTGTTAAGACACTCCGCCCCCCACTTTCCGCCGAATTCCGTAGACATTGTGTGCTGAGTGGCGTAACTCAATACCGCGCTTTGCCTCGACACCAGAGCATCCAGAATACATCCAAAATATTGTTGTAAATATATGTAATGTTGCTAATTTCGGAGGTCGCCTATTCAATTCTGTGAGAGGCAAACATTACTTTGTGTACTGCACTTTTACATTAATTTAGCTATTTTAAATAAATTAAGCTCTTATTAATAGGTTGGGAAGAGTATTAAATTCGTAATTTAAAAAATTTAATTAATTATTATTTATGAAAACCAACAATGTCTTTGTACCATTTGGTATATAGTGCCAGTGTGAACAATATTTTAATTGTTATTTTTCCGATAAAGCTTAAGCAAACAAAAATGTGGTACCTACGTAGAATTTAGTAGATCACTCTGTCATCACGTCTTATTATAAATATTAATAAAAGGTAATTCGGAAGAGTGAATTATTATTTTTCCCGACTGCTAAGGAAGAGTAATGTTTTTCGCGCGTATCTTGTATATATGTATGTAATATTCTTTATTACCTCATATCTCCAGAACTGCTGAACGAATTTACATAATTGAGGTATGGTTAGATTCATATTAGCAGCCCAAGTGTTCTTAGATAGGTGACGTTAAAAAAAAACAATCATGGCGGCTGTGGAACGCCATTGGACTTAGTGAAAAAAAAAACCTCGTTTTGAATACTACAATATGTGTATCAAATTCAAGAGCTCAATACGAGGATTTCAAAAAAGTATATCATGGTTATCATAACCATAATGAATCCTAACAAAAAAGTGAAAAATATTTTTTTTTTATAAAAACTAAAACCCCGACTACACCTAAAAAGAAAAAAACAAGCCCAATAGTTTATTAGGATTAATATACCTAACACATATAAGTAATTCTATAACAACCTATAAGTAATTCTTCAATCAATAAAATCTTTACCAGGAATCCCGCATATTTTAAAGAGGATTTTGGTACCTACTTATATTTAAGTTTAATACAGGGCTCCACTAAGTCGTTATTATTGTTTATTCTAATAAATATAATCGGACACTCGTTCACAACCAATCTCCTCCGTAAGCTGTACACTTATAATATCAACGTTACATTGCAACCGATCGGATTTTCTTAACGCACAAATGAACAAGGCGATCGACTTCCCTTCTTAAAAGAATACGTAATTAATATCTTTAATCGCAGTTTAAATCTATCTGATAGTTATTAATAAACATGATGTATTCTGATAGATTTTATAAGAAAAACCTCTTGCTACTAACAATGTATGGAGTTATGCCTTTTTTTTAGCTTTACGCTGTACCCGCACGTAGCCGGGGAAACCTGGGAACTTTGAAATAATATTGTGATTAATCAAGACACAATATTTTTTTTTTGTGAAGGAGAAGCATTAACACTCGGGACCTATTTAAAATGTATTGGGCTCCTTGGCTAGATCCAATAGGTTAAAGAATGGTGGCGGTCAGTCATTGTTTTATGCAAAAACTCACCTATTATTTTTATTACAAATTTTCTTTCTATTTACCCCCTCAATATGTTAGAGATGATTAAAGGCCGATCATGGCGCAGGTTTACGCTACACGCGATTGTTTGTGGGTTCGATTCCCACGCGAAGAAATAAAATATTTAAGATTTTCGAGAAAGTGGATAACTGAAGTGTCTTAATAGGAACGGTGTGTCTTAACTGTATGTTCCCTCTACTTTGCTGATGCTACGTACAGTATAAAGCTTTAGCAGTTTTACATATTATATAGATATATATTTGTAATTAAAAATGTTTTTCTTCGGTGGCGCCATGATGGTGCTCTTGTGACACGCTTGACTACATAAATAATCATACTATGATTATGACTTTAAGGTCCAATGAAGAAAATGTTTTTATTTTAATTATTTTGCTCTCCTTGATTTATACAACAAGTTAGTCGTTTGTTAGTATTGGATTCTGTAATTCAATACACGATGTGCGGGACAATCTTTCTTTATTCTTTATCTACTTTGTATCTGCACTTTACTATACGAAACGTATACGAGACGACGACGTATGAAAGTAATATATACCTATAAATCACGGGAAATTTTCAATATCCTAAAAGAACTCTCCAGTCCCCACTTTCAGCCGAATTGTAGAGGCATTGCGTGTTGTGTGGCGGAATTTAACGCCGCGTCAAAAATTGTCAATTAATTCTTAATTACAAAGTAATTACAAACGCACGTCTCCACTCACTCGGCAACAAGATTTGCATCGAACAATCGCATTAACATTCATGAGATCAGTCTGTATGTTAGTCTGTCACACTGATGCGCGCGGACGTGCGACCGCTCAATGGGCCGTAACTCGTTGGTTTATTGGACGTGATTGAAGATCGCATTAAATATTTGTTTTCTTTTTTTAGCTTCACGCTGTATCCCGTTTATAGCAGCCTAGGGAACCTAAGAACCTAGTTTTAATACACTCCGTTCCCGTTAAGACTTTTCTGTTTCGCAAAAGCGGAATTCAACGCCACGCTACCACCGCGAGGAATTAAAAGTATAAAATATTTCACTCACCCGAGCGGGTGTTGAAAATGCAACCGTCACGTTTACAGGCCTCATATTTGTCTCGTATAATTTATATAAAACAATTTTTTTGGAATATTTTCACTTTTATATCAGATAAAAGTGCGGCGTTTAATTTTGACTTTCAACACGCTGTCAAATTTGAGTGCAAAACGGAATTTATTAGAAAAAAATAATAAGTAATTTTCCATAGTAGCCAAAAATAACAAAACACGGCGCGGGGCGTCTAATTCCTTTGGCACGTAGTTAAATTTTGATGGAAAGTGAAAACGGAGTGTCTCAGCACTAGCTTCTCTCTGCCTACCCTGAAGCTATTCTAGAAAAAGAATGAGGCAAAAATATAATATACGTATCGTAAAACTGTATTGCTCTATCAATTAAATCTCAGCTCCGATCACAATAGAGCGGTGTATTATATATCGTACACAATTATTTCGACCTTGACTGGTAGCTTACAAACAATAACAGTCTATTATTATAATAATACTCATTTGTAATTTAAGATTATATTTATTTTTAAGTATTAATTGCAGGCTTCTTTTCGCACAGTAGAAGATAATAGGTTCGAATTTTATATTTCCATTTCTTCGCTCTGGTGTTAAGGCAAATCGCGGCGTTGAATTCCGCCACGCAACAGGCAATGCCTCCAGAAATCGGCAGAAAGTGAGGAACGCAGTGTTTTAACACTAGGTTCCCTCCCTACCCTGCTATGTGCGCGATACAGCGTGAAGCTGACTTTGACTGACTGACTTTACCTACTAAAAAAAAAACTTTTTTTTTCTTTACTTCACGCTGTATCCCGTATAGGGTAGACAGAGGGAACCTAGGTTAAAATAACTACATTCCCCATTTTTCGACCAATTTACGAGACGTTTGACTTGCTTGCATTAAAATAATTTATTCCCCTGAGTAGGAATCGAACCTACAACCGTCGTGTTTTCAAGAAGCCCTCCGGCACTTTTAGTTGCTATGGAAAATAACAATTTGACATTATCATGAGTCCAATTGGCAAACACCAGTTAATAATAAAACACATACATATATAATGAAAGAATTAACTGTGAAGATAAAGAGGACGTTGACCTCACCGTGATAAATCTGGACGTCTGGCCCACGCGGACAGACCGACGGCCGTTGTGTTGATAAACGTATGGGACGTTTGTAATAATACTTATTTAGTAGAGAATTGTAGTATTTTTTCTATTTTGTAGTAGAAGTGCCAAAGTATTTATTTGAAGCCAATATGGTTGGGTTGTACTAATGGTTTGAAATTTATTTAATTTTATTACAAGGTAAACAGCGAAATAAAAGGAAATCAACAATATCTGAGTTCTGACTCTATACGTTGATAGTGGGTTCTATTTTTTTTGTCTTAACACTATATTCCTCTTGTAGCAGATAGGCCTAGGCAGAGGAAGTGTAGTGTGAATGCACTTCATGTTTTCGCTTTCCTCAAGATAGTCCTTGTTAAATTGTGGAACTTAACGCCGCGTTTTAAAATAATTCATTCACCCGAATGGACATCGAACCAATCACATAGCTCAATACGCCACGATAGTCTTTTTTATTTATAACTGAATTAATTGATCTTATTACAGGTCTTCTGAGTAAAATCATGTCAAACCATGTTACCTTTTAATAAATTTTATTTAAAACACGACAACTGGTTTGAATTTTAAATGTTTTGTTTGTCTATCGCTTTCGATACAGTCTAACGTCATATGACCACATTTGAATAATACATTCATACAACTATTTTTTTTATTTTTCTTTCCTATATTTTGTGTGGAGAGTAGAGTTCCGTCAGTCAATACGCAAAGCCTCTGAATTCGACGGAAAGCGAGGAACGGAGTGTCTTTACTCTTTACACTAAGTTTGCAGGTCCCCTCTGCCTGTCCTGTTATACGAGTATATATCTCGTATGCAGGTTACAGCTTGAAGTGAAATAATATCGGCTTCACGCTGTATCCTCCACACAGCAGGGTAGGCAGAGGGGATCTAGTGTTAAGACACTCCGTTCCCCACCGTTCCCTTGAGTTTGGCACCAGAATTTGGCGGAGAGCAAGGAACGGATTGAAAAAATATATATATCATTTATTTCACGTATAATTAAGGAGATACCTATTTAAACTGAAGTTATCGTAATATTATTTTAGACCTATAAGTACAACATATCCTTAGGCCATTAGGTTTGCAAAGAGAAAATAACCCTAAAAATCAATCTACAGCCAAACAGTATTAACGAAACTAATTAAATTAATAGGTATTTTAAAGGTATAGATAACGTTACTTCTGCCAATCAGTTTTTTTTTGTTTTTCAATGGTAATATTAATAGAAGCTAGATACGTTTATTTTTTTCACTATTTCATTACTATGTTTATTCATTATTTTTAGCTTCAGGCTGTATCCTGAGGGAACCTGGGAAGCTAGTGTTAAGATATTACATAATGTATAAAAATGAAAATCAAATAAAAAAAAAATCTTAAAATATTCGAAATGTCCCAGCTGGTGAAAATAGATATGTTGACATAGAAATGTTATGCCTACATAAGAAGCATCGTTGAGTAACATTTTATGGTCGTTTTATGATGTATAAAATTTATATGTTAATTTTTATGTTTTGTATACTTGTTATGTGTATATTAACAATAAATCTTTTCTAAAGTACGACAGCAGATTTTGATGCGATTTCACAGGTTGCTTAGAGAAATTTTGTCATAAATTCTCTTCTTAATTGAGCATATCTTCAGTATGCTCAATTAAGAAGAGCGAGAGAGAATAAAGAAGAGATTGGTAAATCCCAACGCATAAAAATTTGAAATTAACGAGACTTGAACCCGTATCTCTTAGAAATCGTCAAAAAGACAACCAATTAAGCCGTACGTTCTTGGCGAGCTACGCCTAATTTCTTATACGCACGTTACAACATTTTGTTTTTAATATTTCTTTATTAATTTTTTTTAAACTAAGAATTACAATATAATTGTTTACTCAGTCAGGTGAAACAACACACGAATAGTAGTTTTCTATACAACACGCAAATGTGGCCAAATTGTAAGGCGATAGAAATAAAAAAAATATTAATGGATTATAGGCAACTAGCACTTACTTGCGACTTCGTCCCTGTGATCAAATGGATGTAACTAAAAGTCTTGTATGACACATAACCAAATCTAAATTTAGCTTATATAGATACAAGAAATGTTTTGTAACAACATACATATATGATAACGAGGCCCCGTCGTGGCGCAGGGGCGCAAAGTGTGGCTGTAAACGCGACAAGTTGTGGATTCGATTCCGACTCAAGGAAATGGAATAATTTAATATTTCCATTTCTTCGCTCTGGTGTCGAGGCAAAGCACAGTGTTGAGTTCCGCCACTCATCACGCAATGCCTCTAGTATTCGGCGGGAAATGGGGAACGGAGTGTCTTTACACTAGATTTCCTCTGCCTAAATCTAAATTCTGGTGTGGCTACCATGCTCTGTGCGGGATACAGCATGAAGCTTATTTTTGTTTAATATATTATAGCCTATATATAACTTTCTTTGATAAATGGCCCATCCAATACAAAAATGTTTTTTGAAATGGAAGGTCTAGGTATAGAGATTAGCGCGTTCAGCCAAACAAACACATAACCTTAAATATCAGTATGGATTCTAGCTTCTTAACGCATAGTATGTTTGAAATGAGTGAAATTTTAATTAAAAAAATAAAAACGTACATGATATTTTAAACGACCATCAAAAACAGTTCTATTTTTGACCTCTTCTGTAATAGAATCATAAGCCGACCCTGGATGGTACTCTGTCGAATTAATGGCCCTCTGTCAAAACGAGGTCAGTTGTATGTATGTACGTTTGTCTAAATAAAGCTAATAAACGTTATACAATCTGACGATATGATTTCCTACATCTTAAGAACACTTCACGTCACTAAATTCTCTACTGTACGTCCTACGATCGTAACTAATTAGCTCAATTATATTTTTAGTGAGCCTACAAATAGACTAAGAATTGGAGAACGAAAATGTTTCCGAATTTGTTTAATTTCAAATACAAGGGTAATAAAAAATATTTTTACACAAAATCTTAAATTAGGTGGTGCGTGGGTAACGGGGTGTTTAATCACTAGGTTCCTTCTGAAACATTAGGTTCCATGGCTGCCTACCGTGCTATGTGCGGGATATAATCATGAAGCTAAAACAATGATTTTTTTTAGATAAAAATAAATAAATAAAAAAAATGCATACATATTCACATATATGGGTCATTTGCTGTAACAATTACAAAAAAAATATCACAGGACCAGGGGACCCAATTTTTGTTTGTAAAAAGTCTTTCTACATACAGACAGTTACATATTTAACTTTTTCAATATATAAATTTGCACCAAATGAGTTATATCTATAAAAAAATAAAACTTAATAATACTCTTAAAAAAAAATAACAAAAATCACTTCTTTCATCATCTCGGCAAGCTCAACATTCTGTCAAGCGTAAAATAGACGACCCGTTGCGTGCCTGCCTTTCGGCCCTAAAAGTGCATAGTCAGAAGTGGGATCGAGGTCGTCGAACTTGCAGTACCTCTCTCCTTAGTGGCTAAATGTTAAGTTTGTTTTATTTTAAGTATTAGGATATAGATATTCGGATTAGTATTACTTTTTATATTATTTAATTTTTTTTTGTATCCTCAAAGCTCACATAGTGTTGAGACACGCGGTTCTCTGCGCACCGCCTAATTTTTCGAAACTCAACACCATGTTCTGTCTTGTTTCATTTTTTAGCGTCACGCTGTATCTCGCACAAAATAAGGTAGCACATAACAGTACCTGCTTTCTCTGCAAATCGAACCTGGGAACCTAGTGTTAAGACATTCCGTTCCGTTCCCAACTTTCCGAATTCTGAGGCATTGTGTGTTGTGTGGAAAACTCGATACCAAAGCAAGAAAATTAACACGTGAAATATTTCATTACCAAATGGGAATCTAACTCACAACCGTCGCGTTTGCAGTCACTAACTCTCCGGCCACCTCGTGTCACGACATTAACACGAGTTCGATTCCCACTCGAGGAATGAAATATTTAATATTGTCATTTCTTCGAGACAAATCGCGGCGTTGAATTCGCCGCGTCAGTCAACAAGCAATTTCTCCAGAATTCGATGTAAAATGGAAAGCGGAGTGTCTTAACATGACGCTCCCTCTATATGCGGGATACAGCGTGAAGCTGAAAAAAAAATATTTGGGCTAGTTTGGAAAAAGTTTTAAGACAGATACAAAATTATTATAAAGATTTAGCAGCAAATAAATGAAATTTTATTTGGTTTAATATTGGAAAATACTAGAAAAAGAAAGTGGTTTGACCGCTAAGATGCTGTTAGCGAGTCGAGTATACGTTCTACCAACAAGGAGTGGAAGTATGGAAACTCTTATGTGACATAAAATAAAATTGTACAGATTGTTAAATAGATTTTTTAGAGAATATATTAAAAAAATGTAAGGGAATTTGAACCCACGCATCTTGGAACCGTTGAACTTGGTTCGTCCATATACGTATGGGTTAGCGATCAAAGTGTTTGGTTTCCAATAGGCGCGGGCTCAAATCCTGCTATGTAATTTTTTTTAAAATTTTTCTTCCTTTTTTTCCTTTGTGTGGACTAAAAGATTAAAAAAAAATAGATTATTTAAATCACATATTTTGATATCTACTTACTGTATGTTGTTCAATACAGTAAGTAATTATCAAAATATGTGATTAATATGTACATATTTATTTTTCCGAATTAAGAAGAAGTATTTTTCTCTTATTTAATGGGTTGTAAAAAGTAAAAGTCTACTGGGCAATCCATTACTGCCTTTTTTATGGGTTAGGACAACAAAACATATCGAGTTGGCTACATTTGTGTACATACATTTGAACCCATAACCCATAGCTCGTGATAGTCCGCAGTCTGACTCTACAAGACTCTAAGCTATAAAGATGAATTGTATTCATTTATATTTCCTGTTATATCAAAATTGGATGTAATTTAAGACATTCAAAGGGTGCAAACAAGAAATATATTTTTAAAATTAAAAAAATTAAAGTAGTTCTCTTTATATGGTCATACCATTTAAATAAACGTTTTCCTAGCTCATTTCATTACTTTATGAACTAGATCAGGATTTTATTTATTTACTATAATATATATTTTAATATATTTCAAATGTTATTTAATCATTTCTGTATTATAAATACTCGTACTGTTGTTTTACGTCCATTTAAAGACATGCCGCGTATCAAAAGTAGCGGAAGTCGACGCCGTACTTTGTCTGATTAGACCAAAAATATGCTTACATTTTTAATATAAAAATCCCTAAATGAAATTTAATTCCGTGGTGTGTGGTCCAATACCACACGGTCCACTGCGCTACCACAGTGTTAATTATTTTTAATGTTTAATTTATACATTAGTAAATCAGGGGATCTTTTGTCCTATTCTCTTTCCATAAGAAACTAGTAGTATTTTCAAAATTGATAGTTTGATGATGAAGAGAACTTGATACCGTTATAGTAACTGGAAATTGAATTAAAAAATAACAACGTATGCGAGCACTTTATATAAATAGATTTTCATATTAAAAATGAATGGTAGCAAGGATGACACAGTAAGGATGAAGTGAAGTGGTTAGGGTAAATTGAAAGATTATAATATATATTATTGTAAAAGAGGAATTTATAAAATTATATTGCTTGACTCCGAAATTGCATATTTTTAGCTTTATGCTGAATCCTGCTTATAGCAGGTAGGCAGAGGACACCTAGTCGGGGAACTCAACGCCGCGATTCGTCGTTCGAGGAAATATATGTTAATAATGACATAGAAATATAATAAATAAGAAACATGCTCAATTCAAGTGGTTAGAATATATCAGGACATTAAGTGACGAAAGAATTAATTATGAAGCAAGAATAGGTGGTAAAAGAGGCAGTGGTACACCTCGGTGGACCTACGACAGAGCAGTATCGATGATACTGGAGGAAGGTCACGAAAAAGTATAAGGACTCTAGAATGCATGTATGAATAAGTGCATAGGACAGTGGACGAGATGATTACAGGGTTGAGTTCCGCCACTTACCGCCCAGTTTCTCTTATATGTATTGGAAAATGCAGAATAAACTGTCCCGACACTATGCTGCTCTGCCAATATTTGAGATTTTTTTTATTAAATATGTATGATCGATTCAACCAAACTGGTTATTAATCTAACGTAGCCTTCACTATTCCATTATGATTATTAATATTAATAATTATAATATATCTATTAGCAAACAGATAAGGAACTCGTTTCAATCATGACCTATCTACCTACTACTGAGTAGATAAGAATTATTAATACATACCAAAAGTATGATAAACATCTATATAATTATATTTTTATATGCATAGAGGAAATTAGTGTGTTCATGTTCTCCCCTACATTCCGTAGTCTTACGTAGGGTTGGGAGTGTGGGAGAGAACTAAGGGAGATTTCTCGACATTCCTACGGGATCGAAAAAATACGAAATTTTACATTTTAAAGTGTACGCAAAAACAATTGCGGGGACTAGTGTACCTAGTAATCAAAGAGTTTTATGTAAATATAAACCTCTTTGATTACCGACAGACTGACAGTTAACGCACAGCGGAACACGTGGAGAAAGAACGGGATTTTAATTTTTACACTGTTTTAGTAGAAATTATGGAAGACAAACCCATTAAATTTAGATCATTTATTTTTTCCAAAATGTTAAAGATCTTCAAAAATATTATAAAATCTATATAAACAGTATCGCGGGCACCAACTAGTAAAAATACAAAATATACTATAGTAACGTAGCGGTCGTATTTTTTACAAGCCGCGTCCGCTACTCTAATAGCGTGGCAACAGTGCCTGTATGCGGTGAACGTGACGATACTACCAGTATGTAGGTATTCTATTTTTGTATTTTTATAATGCTTATCTAGGTGGATACCGTTGTAGTTGGTCAACTGAATTGATTTAGGGTGGTTGTGGATTCGTTTCTGGAAGGATTTTTTTAATATATGTATACTATTCATATTATAAAGCTGTTTGTTTGGTTGAGTGCGCGAATCTCAAAAAATACTCGTTGAAATTGAAAAAGTCTTTATATTTTAGATAGTTCATTGTTCGAGGAAGTTATAGGCTATATTTACATGACGTTAATAGTTTCGATGTACTCGCGGTCAAAGTTGCCTCCGGCCCTTAGAATGCACAAAACTTTTTACCCGACTACGGCGAATCAAAACGGAGAGTTATAGTTATATTCGTTTGAAAACGCGGTCGAAGCCGCAGTGAAAAGCTAGTTATACATATATTTACGTGATTCTAACTAACCAGTTTAGATAGGGTTCCGTCGTGTTCCTTGTTTTAAAATTGCCGATTAATTGACAACAGAGTGTCCGTACACTGGGTTCTCTCTAGGAAAAAGTTATATTTAGCCTATTTAGATGGAAAAAATATTTTTACCTAAACAACATACATTTGCCGTAGTGACAAATATAAAATGAAAAAATAATATATTAAAAGAAACCAATTTAATGTGTGACAAGACATAAATCTCGTCACCCACTTATAAACTCGAATAGAATTTTTGTTGCGTGTTGTTTCTGTTATAATTGAACCGCGTATTTTTTTCAAAGTAAATAAATAAGTCGACTGCGTAATATGCTAGATTGTCTGTGAAATAATATAGTAAACAAATCTTAAATCGAAACTACTTAATAAAATAACATGTACTATTTAACTTTTTGCCAAATTTTGGAGATGAATGGCGAAACTCAACACCGCGCTCTGTCTACCAGAGCGGAGAAATGAAAATAAATTTAATATAATCATTGTCTCACTGCGCCTGAACTGATTATTGTGTATTATAATAAATACTCTAAGCCATTGTCAGAACAGAACAGCGTCTGACTTTAACTACGTCGGTTGTGGGTTTGGTTGTTGGTTGGGATTTTCACTCAAAAGAAATTCTTCACTTTAATAAGACATTCCGACAGGGTCCTAGTGCGCCACAACTTAGCCATATAAATAACGAATTATAGTTATAGAGGCCGGTCGTGGCGCAGCGGCACGAGGTGTGACTGCAAAACCGACTGGTTGTGGGTTCGATCCCCGCTCGAGGAGATAAAATATTTACTTAAATTTATATTTCCATTTCTTCGCTCTGGTATCTAGGGTAAGCGCGGCGTTAAATTCTGCCACTCAACACGCAATGTCTCCAGAATTCGGCAGAAAGTGGGGAACGGAGTGTCTTAACATTAGGTTCCCTCTGCCTACCCTGCTGTGTGCGGGATACAGCGTGAAGCTGATTAAGGTATATATAAGTGGTATGTACATATATGGTATGGGAACATATTGTAAATATTACTTTTAATTTCGTCAATACGTTCAATGAAAATATTTTTAACGTTTCTGATGTCACAAAGCGCGCGCGTCAAGGCCAACCTCTTATATATTTGTATTGTCTTTAGTGTTCTTCCCTTGATAAAAAGTCAACCGCGATTGTAGTTTTACACAATGGCCGAGCTTTCACGTTATTGGTTGTTTTTTTGCATTCACGCTATTTCCCGCAAACTACATGCGGGAAAAAGCGCAGACAGAGGGAAAGTAAGTTGAAGACCACCACCCTTTTTGGGCATATTTTCGTGACGTAGTACTTATTTAGAAACCGTATCAATCTTTGAACGTATGGCTTAGTGGTCAGAGCACCTGGTCGGTTTCCAGGAGGCGCGGGTTCGAGTACGTTCAAATTTTTATACGTTTTCTAAATAAGTATTTATTTACATTCATATTTTCATTTATTCGCTCTGGTGACGAGGCATAGCGCGGCGCTAAGTTTCGCCACTCAACACGCAATGCCTCCTCGGCGAACTCGGCCGTAAATGGGGAACGGAGTGTCATAACACTAGGTTTCCTCTGCCTACCCCGCTGTGGGCGTGATGCGGGAGTTATACATATTTTCCAAGGTAGATATAAAGCCACAACTATGAATCACTACAGTCTTAACTGCATAAGTCGCGTGCAGTACGTTCAACAAGTCGTGGCCGCCTTGAAGTTAGCTTTCTGAACTTTGCGCAAAGTTCACTCGGCAAGAAAATAATCATATGAAAAATCCTAAACTCAAACCTGCGCAGCCATCTACAGCTAATTTGAGGGCGACCACGACTTGTTGGCCGTACTGCACCTAACATACAGCATAATTTTACAATAACAAAAGATAATAAAAAATACATTAATTTTTTTAATATTCAATATTTATAGGTATCGTAAACATTGATATTTAACATTCAAAGGATGACGCACGTACAGCTAGCTAGCTATTCTTATTTAGAAAACGTATGTGATCCGTTTGAATTATACAGTAGTTTTCTGATGCAAATAGTGAAAGATGCTGCGACACGTTTAGTAGAAACGAGTAGAAAAGAAAATGGTTTTATATTTATGGTGGTGAGAGGAATATCAGGTAAATTGGGCATGGGGCGTTGGGAAAATTAATTATTTTTGTTCTTCCGCTCTAAGAAAAAATGGAGAGTTCCGTCACTCGACTCTCAGTACCTTTAAAATTGAAAAAGTGAAAAACGAAAACGTCTCGACATTAATTTCTCTCTATCTACCCTGCGGAGGACGGCGTGAAATTAAATAAATCCCGTTTTCCACCGCGAGCGGAGCGGCCCATTAAGGACTAGGTTTACTTATATTTCCACCAACAAGGGGCCGAGCGAGTAGAGCAGGAATTAATTCGTTCTTTTCTAAGGGGCGGAGCGAAGTAAATACGAAATACAGAACTCTTTGTGGGTAGAATTGCAAACCAATTTTATTTAAAAAGAGTCCGTTCCGCCTAATCATTACCCGCTCATTTATCTGTCGCGGTGGAAACTGGGCTAATCTAGTTAGACAAGACGGTGTTGGGTTCCGCAACTATACTTATATTATCCTATAAAGAAAAAATATCGTAAAATAGACTTATGTCGCAATGTTCGTTTTTTTTTGTCGCTAACTGCCGATAACCAAATAGAACTACTAATTAATATTAAACTATGACATGACATGACATGACTTGTCTTTTATATATACTTCGGGTTATATTAACTTTTTATATTTAAACTTTATCAAAAATACCTTTTATCGTGCTCAAAACACCTGTTAATTTTTTTTTATCGCACACAGCAGTGTAGGCAGAAGAAACCTAGTGTTAAGACATTCCTTTCCGCACTTTCTGCCGAATTCTGGAGGTATTGCGTGTTGAGTGGCAAAACTCACCGCTGCGCTTTGCCTCGACACCAGAGCGAAGAGATGGAAATATAAATTTAAGTAAAAATTTCATCTCCTCGAGTGGGGATCGAATCCACAACCAGTCTAACCAATTTACAGTCACACTTTGTGCCGCTGCGCCACAACTGGCCTCTTAAAATTATCGGTGTCTTAATATCTAGTAAACAGAAGACTTAAAATAAATTATCGATATTAACAAACGATTACCTACTTAACGTTGTATTTTTCCATTGGAATCTATTAAATCCACTAATACTCGATTATTTGTGACCTTGAATATGGCGCCGCTGTTTGTGATTGACTGTTTGCTTTGCCAGATTTCGTTTTTTTTTGTGGCATACATAATACAGTCTATAAAAAAAAATATAATTCTTTTTCTGATTTGTTTCTTCAATTATGTTTTTTTAATGAATCAAGTTAGGCCTATTGAAGCCGTCGTGGCGCAGGGGCACAGCTCGTGACGCGACGGTTGCGGGTTCGATTTCAACTCGACAAATTAAGTATTATAATTTTTTCCCTTTTGTAACAAGATAAAGCGCGACACGTAATGTCTCGATAATTGCTCAGAAAGTAGGAAACGGAGTGTCTTAACTTAAAACTTTAGGTTCCCTCAGCCTACTTTGCTATTTTCGATATATACCGTGATATTAAAAAAAGTATGTTAATACACATGTAACCCCTAAAATATAAACTAGCTTTATTCATTCTTTTTGTTAATAATAATAAATACAGTTTTTATCAAGGACGTTGTGTTTTTGTCGATTTGTTATCAGTTACTATTAATAGCTGTAAATAAATAGTTGTTGTAATAAATTGGTCAGGCAGATGACTCTTGTTAAGTTTTTAATTGGCTGAATTTAATTTGTTAGTAGTTAAGTACTTACTTCCTTAACTCAAAAATTTTAATATATATGTATTTATTATTTCTATTCTATGTAGGTATATGTATAAAAACTCGTATGTACTATGCGAATAATAATGTTTCTTCTTAGCCTCGCGCTATATCCCGCACATATTAGGTAGTAGGCAAAGGGAACCTGGGAACCTAGTATTATGACACTCTGTTCCCCCTCATTAGGAGGAATTGCGTGCTGAGTGCCCGTTAACTACTTAACACCGCGGTTTATTTCGTTACCAGACGATTTACTCTTCAAACTCTACTCCAGACAGACTACGTCTTTTTAATGAAATTGTGGATTTTTTATATATAGGGCAATATAGATTCCCAAATCATAAAAAAAAACTTCAAATATGGATAAAGACATCAAACTTTTCAGGTCAGTGACTGCTCCAAAAATATCTATAGATTATTTGAATTGATATTAGGTTTTATCTCAAGAGTACATGACTATCTAAAAGATAAATGTTCGTAACACGTGCTTGTAATAAAGTGTCAAAAAAGTTAAATAGCGATGTTTTAGTGATATCAGTGTAGGTATTCTCACTTTACATATAAATAATAGTAGTTAATATATAAATAATACTAGGGTTGATGAGACATGGTCGTTCTAAAGTTTTTTTGAACATTTACATCTTGTTCCATGGGGAAAAATATAAGGAAAAAATAAGAAAAATCCTAAAATAGAGTCTGCGCAGCAGTATTAAACTTCAGGATAGCACTACTCGTCAACCGTACTATAGGTTACTATAAATCAGATAAATAGTAGATTAAAAATATTCATTGTATTTTTGATTCATAATAAAAAAATTGTTGCTTAATTGTTCTGCGGTCGGAGTTTTTTTTCCATACATCGTAATATGTTTGAAATAAATAGAAGACAGAAAACCGAATGTCTTATTTTGAGGTATTCTCTTGTTAATAATTTTATTTGACGTTGTAAGCAAACGGACGTCGGACGTATTTAAGTAGCCATTGGGCGGAACCGTTTTACACAATAAAATACAAATTACAGGTAAAATAAGCACTGTAGGTGCGTTGTTCAATTAGAATAAAGAAAACATTAATAAAGAACACAACACAAACATTTCAAATATATAATAAATTAAGTAGGGGAACGTAAGTGTCTTAACACTAGATTTGTAGGTTCTCTCTGCCTATTCTGCTACCTATTCTTATTCAAAAAAAATTTTTAAATATTAATTTTCAACCGAGTCGGCATCGAACTCATATGTCGTCAAACATCATGGCAGTTTACTACCAAGGTTTACTACCTTTAAAAATAAAAAAAAACAAATGTTAATTCTAATAAACCATTCGAAATAACTAAAATATTTCAAAACACAGTTATTTTATTTCGTAATATAAACTTTTCTCACCAACACTAATACTGTATTGGCACGTTGCGTGTTTACGTTTTTAAAAACACGCGGTAGTGTTGCGAAACTCGCAGCGGATTTAGATCAACGAACCGAGACCTATATATACTTTTATACTAATATTATAATGATGAAGAGTTTGTTTGGTTGAACGCGCTAATCTCAGGAATTACTGGTTCGAATTTTGATATTATTTTTGTGTTTAATCAATCCATGTATGCAGGCTGTAGGCCATATTATTAATTTCGATGTTTAGTTATAGTGGCTGTACCTGTGATAAGAGATACTTCAAGCACCTGGAATGTGTTATGTTTTAGGCTCACTTTCTTATTATTTCTATTATGTATGTGATTTCGCAAGCGAAGATAAGGGGAAAAACTATAGTAATTATACGCATAGGATAAAAACAAAATTATATTTTTATTTTATTAGAGCGATTAGCACAAGAGACCGTGTGACAATTTCCTTATGGTTTATTTTAATTTATACAGTGATAAACCACTGGGTTTTATTACCACATACCTAGTTATTTTTACGTAGTGACAAATACTGCTTGTAAGTTGCAATGTCGTTTTTCTCTCACTACAAGAAATATCTTGTATTTCTTTGGCTTTAAACATATAATAGACTTGGCAGAGACGAAATTTGTTACTAAGTTTTTTTTAACTTCACGCTGTATCCCGCACATAGTAGCGTAGGCAGAGGGAAACTCCTCGATTGGGAATTGAGCCCACGACCCATCGATTTTACAGTTGCACGCTTGTGCCCCTGCGACTGGTTGTTTACTCAGATCAAACAGATTATTTCTAAACAATAATACAGCCATTGAAACTATCGAAAAATGCTTAAAAATGCTTTTGTTCTTTACTTTGTATCTATTTAGAGATAGCGTGTTAAATAGCGGTACACAGACCGATCAAACAATTTTTCTTAAGTAAAAAAGTCCCTCGATTATAACCTATACAAGTATTGTTTCCGTGTCAATCGAACCATGGCGCCTTATTATGTAATCATTACATATATGCATGTGCATACGTGATTATTAAATATACAATACATATGCCTACAAACTACCATATTAAAAAACTTAGCGCGCCTTACGCAGAAGCATATCTAATAAAAAAATATTTTATTAACTACTGACTGAGGCCACTCGTGGCGCATGGGCACAAAGTGTGGCTGTAAAATCGACTGGTTGTGTGTTCGATCCCCACTCGAGAAAGTGAAATATTTATTTACATTTATATTTTCATTTCTTCGCTCTAGTGTCGCGGCGTTGAGTTCCGCCACTTAGCACGCAATGCCTTCAGAACTCGGCGGAAATTGGGGAACGGAGTGTCTCAACACTAGGTTCTCTCTGTCTACCCTGCTGTGTGCGGGATACAGCGTGAAGCTTTATAATCTATACTTGTAATAAACTCGTAACGGATCGGTGTCTGTACATGGATGATAATCATCATCGTTTACGCTAATCTCAAAATGAGCTTAACCGACTTAATTGCAGATCACTATTGTGTTTTATTGAATTGGCGGAAATTTCACCTTTCAATTATAGGTACAAATATTGTTTTTAAAATTATATTATTATTAGAAAACGATAGTATTTCAGATTGTTAAATTAATTATTATGTAATTCAAGCGGGAGAAACCGCTAGCGGGTCGTTAGTATAATAATATAATAATATTTTAAGTCAGACTTATAGTTCCAGAGATTTGCCCGTTCAAACAAACAAACAAATTCATTATATTAGTATAGATAGTTGTAGCGCCTTAAGCAACGACCGCCCGGAGGTCATATCTCTGAAAGGTTACGTCTATTTTACATACAATCAGCACAATGTATAGGCGTGATAAATATATTGTAATCGTGATAAATATAATACTAAGTATATTGTGCATGTACTTGTTTACATACATAGTTGTTGCGATCGAAGGACATGTCAAGTTTCTAGATATTTATCAATAATAATTTAATCGATTTCGTTGAAATATACGATCATATCCTTTTTTTAGCTTCATATTGCTATTTCACACATAGCAGGATAGGCCGAGAGAACTGGGAACCCAGTGTTAAGATTCTGTTCCCATTAAGGCACTCCACCTTCCCGTTTTCCATCGAATTTTGGAGGCTTTGCGTGTTGAACGAACTCACAACACGCACAGAGCGCTTGGATGGTTCGGCTCCCACTAAGTTCAATATTTTATATGTTTTTCAATATAAAATACTGAATTAACTATTTATTTCTTCTTCTCTATGTTTATTGTAAGATTATGCTCAGTTATAAGTAAACGTTGCTTCATACTATACTAACAACATGCTAATAAAGTAGTTGGATTTGCAAGTCTCGAACATTGCAAATCATCCGGGCGTGCGCGTGCGCAATGCTTATACACAAAATTAATTGCGTACGTTGTGGACATGCGCTTGAGATTGCACAGCATTGCTGTGTATTTTAAATTCAAAATGCAGCTAATTTCGACATAGTATATGCAAGAAGACAGCCGTAGCGCAAGGGCATCGATAGATTGTGGGTTCGATTCCCTCTCAGTAAATGAGATATTTAATATTTTCATTTATTCAAACGCGTCATTGAGTTCCGCCAATCTTCCAGAATTTGGCGGAAAGTGAGACACTGGAAGTATCTGAATACTAGATTCACAGGTTTCCTCTGCTTACCTAACTGCTACGAAGTGATAAAACGTGAAGCTTAAGCGTTTCTTTGAAAACGCCACAGCCTAGTCCCTAGCGCCGGCTACGACATCGCGCCACGTGTAAGTGTTGACATGCAGCTAGAACACTAGAACTAGAGTACATTAGCTCAAGGTGGTTGCGTTTATTAATAAGTTGTACTTTATGTAACCACTGTCTTGTACGAGCGGAAAAAATATATACTTATAACCATTTTTTTATGTTAGCTGATAGGTGTAGATTTTTGTGTTTCCAATTGTGAGTGTGATGTCTATTTTAATAGTTTTTTTTCAGCATTACGCCGTATCCCGCACACAGCAGGGTAGGCCGAGGGAGTCTAGTATTAAGTTTAGACACGTTTCCTATTTTCCGCCGATTTTTAGAGGGATTGCGTGTTGAGTGGCGGAACTCATCGTCGCGCTTTGCCTCAACACCAGAGCGAAGCAATGATAATATTAAATATTTAATTTCCTCTAATGGGAATTGAACCCACAGCTTTAGTCATACTTTGTATTATTTCAATAGTTGATATGTAATAATTTGCTTTATTACTAACAAGCCCTCTTCCGTTACTAACGGAAAAATGATGCACACCCGAACGGGAACTATGTGGTGTAGAACGCTGTAATTTGGTATTTTGTATAATATATACAAGTACAATTCAATCCTATCACTGTCATAGATCAATGAGATTTAACTCAGGACCTTCATTGACCACATCGTAAACTAACCGCGAAAACACTAAAAAGCTTAAAGTGTTTACATACTTATTTACGAAATAAACAGTATTCATATCAGGTATTGAATGTGCAAAATACTTAATAAATAGAAGTAAGTATTAACGTTAAATATATTATAGATTTTACATTTTGTAGGTAGGTCCTCGGGGAGTGTAGGGGATATAAAGTGAGAATTTCTAGAAATTCCTTTAAAAACAGAATTTTAACGCAACGCAACTAAGTTGCGGGTAGCCACTAGTATATTCATAATTCCTATAATCCAATTATGGAACTTAAAAGCACTAAAAATGATCATAAGCTATTTAATTGAACGAAACAAATCCAACGGTCTTTTTTAGTTTTTTTTTAAATATACCTGTTCATTAAAATACGGAAGTGGGTTTTGGCTAACACGCCCATTGAAGCAACAAGTGAGTGAAGGTCACCGCTAAGGTCACCTGTGGAGTTGTTATATCACGATACGTAACTGTCACGATGTGTTTATAGTTTAAAATATACTCGTATAGTACTGTATTTTGAATGTTTCCTTGTTAACCTATTTTTAGTATCTCGCTTATAGCAGTATAGGCAAAGGGAACTTAATGTAAACATTCTGTTCTCTATTTTCCACCCAATTTTGGATCTCCGTGTTTAGTGGCGGGATTACTACGCCGCTCTTTGTCTTATTACCAGAACTAGGAAAATAATCTATTCTCCTGAATGGGAATCGAACCCACAACGGAACGGTTGTTTTTGTTGGTTGAATTTTGAAACAGTTGTTTTTGTAAAAAAAATACATAGTTCTTTTCTCCTCATAGAGCCATTTTGATCGCAGCGAGCGAATCTAGTTATTAGCTTATTTGGCCAATGAAGCGAAGCTTTTTATGCTTTAAAAGACTAATTACTAGTTCTTCACTTTTCCCTCCACCTTCTGCTTATACTAATGTAAAGTTATTGAATGACGACCATAAAAGTTCATTCACAAAATTTGTTGTCATTTTTCCGATATATTAAGCCAAAACGCTCTTAAAATACTCTGTTCCCCACTGTTTACCCAATTTTCAAGACATTGCTTGTTGCTGGGAATCAAATTCAATATAATATTTGTAATAGTGCGTAAATATATTGCATTGCTAACCGAACACAAAATAAACAATAGCTAAGATACATCAAGATAAAAGATAAAAATCTATAGTAGGTATACACGAGCTCCCTACAATCTGATCTCATCTGAATCGTGCTAAAAGTGAATTATTTTTAGTGCAGTACACACGTTTGTTTAGTAAACACTACAGCGGCTACATCACTATTATATGTATGTACATATGTGTCAGCGCCACGTGTAGAGCATGATGTCGGTGAGTGATGTTGATAAGCTAACAAATAAATATACTTATTTTTAAACATTTAAAAGTGTTATTCCACACTTAGGAAAGAAAGATACTTATTAAGAAAACGTATAAAAATTTTAACGTAGCGGGACCCGAACCCGCGCCTCCTGGAAACCGACTCGATGAGAACGTATGGCTTAGTGGTCACAGCACCTGGTCGGTTTCCAGGAACCGAGTTCGGTGGCTTGACGCCTCGTAACGCAGCGGTAGATTGTCTTACTTTAAACGCAACGGTTGTCAGTTCGATTTCCACCACGTTGAATGAATTATATTCATTCTTCTCTGGTGACAAGACATAGCGCGGCATTAAGTTCCTCCAATCAGAATGGAGTGTCTCGGATATTGGGCGGTGCGTGGAGATTTTTTTAATGTTACTACTGGGTTCCTTCTCCTTGCTCTGCTACTACCGAGATACAATATTTAGTTAAAAAAAAATCTATATTTCTCTACCAATCCTCCGATAGAGAGAACGGAAAAATTTATCACTATAATCTCTCACTTTAACCGCATTTACACAAGGCTTACTACATTCAGCCTTATACATTTACAAATACAATTTATTTAAGCATAAATACCAACATGTTTTATTAATGTGTATAGGTAATAAGTACCGCAAATAATCTCCACGGGTTGTTTACGATAACTACATTGTAGATATAGGTCCACGTGGAGACTGACGGGCGTAAGGCGGTGTTTGATTGCAGCTAACCGTTGTTTATTGGCCATACTTTACTATGTTTGTGTGATGGGTTTATTGTGAAAATAAAACTGATTTAAGAATGGGAATGATTATTTTGAGAGTTTTCGTGAAGATAAAGAAAGAAGAAAGAAGAGAAAGAAAAAAAAAATGAAAAGTGTTGTTCTTTTTTAGCTTCCGTTGTATCCCGCACATAGTACGGGTGGGCTGAGGTAACCTGGGAATCTAGTGTTAAGACATTCTGTTCCCACAAAGACATTTTCGTTTCCCAATTCCGCTGAATTATGAAGGCATTGCGTGTTGATTGCCGGAACTCAATGACGCGCTTTGCCTCGTTACCTGAACTAAGCAAAGCTTTTTGCTTAAATTAAATAAAATAATTATTTCATACCCCCGAGTGGGATCGAACGTCGATCATTTTTAATCTTGCCAGGGGCGTATTTAAATATATTATCCAGGGGTGGCCTTGAATTTAGCTTTAAACTGACTGATCTTTTTGTGCTTTTTGTTTTTTTTTACTTTTCAAGTTCATTTTTTGTTAGTAAAAATTCTGGGGTGACCGCTTCCTCCCACGCCTCCATTAGCACTCCTTTATAAATAGACTGTCCAAAACAAAAATGTTTTAAATTCGAACCAGAAATCCCCGAGAGATTAGCGCTTTCAACCAAACAAGCCTAAATCCCAAACCAAAAAAATATTAGTATTCTTTTAAACACTAATATTTTCTTGCAGCATTTTAAAAAAATAATTATCATTCTTTGTAATAAATAATCAATTACTTCATCGTGTCTTCTCCATTCTACGTGACATTGGCGAAATAATTTGTGATCTACTGGCACGCCTAAAAGCCATAAAATAAGAAACAGAACAATAATCAATTACAAAAATAATCTAGTAATAACATATAAATTTTACAATATACTTACGTGTGTAAGTGGTCAAGCCTTATTATAAAAAAATAAACAAACAATGTGTCGTCTTACTGTAAATTTATTGTGATGCTTTTAACATTTAAACACGCGAGTAATAAAGATGTCAAAAAAATAGAACGTGGCGACAGTTCAGCCAACTACAATGTAACGATAATATTTCGATTAAAAATAAACCACACCACCTCTGCGTGTCTGCGCTGAGCTTCACGCTGTAGCACGCACACCTACAGCGGGGAAGACAGAGGGTTAGGATGTTAATATTGCGAGTTTGATTCCCACTCGAGGAAATTTTGATATTTTCTACTCGAGTCAATTTTGATAATTTATAAACTCGCTCTGGCAACAAGGTAAAGTGCGGCGTTGAGCGCCGCCACTCTAAGCCAGAATTCGGCGAAACTGGGGAACGGAAACGTATTAATGGGAACGTAGTGTCTTAACACTAGGCTTCTATGTGCGGTATACGGCGTGAAATTAAAAAAAAAAACAAGATATAAAATGTTTATTTGAAACGCACAAATATATATATATATTACATGATATTATATGATGTAGATCGTTTACACAAACAGAACACTCAAGTTACTTTACAAGTAAAATGCCAAGTGATACTTGCCATATACGAGTATGTATGTAAATAGGCAATTTGCAAGCGTAGCAATTTTAATATCGAATATTGAATCGAGGATATGTTGATAAGTGTTTGTTTATTTACTTAAGAAAATATAAACGTAATTAAAAATTTTATTTATGATAGTAGTAATAATATGTGAAATATTTTTAACATTTTTAAATAGTGATTCCACATTAATTTTTAAATTATAGATAGTATAGGGATTGTTCTGTAGCGAGACTGGAACCAGCACATTTTGTTTACCGACCATTTATTAATTCTTATACGTTGGCTACAATTTAATTGTTTTTTTATATACATATTTTTATACCTTTTCTAAAATAATAATATATGGTATAAATGATGGTAAATTTCTGTGTGCTCTTTCCATAAATGTATTTATATGAATAGTTAAATTAAATTTCTTATAGTAGCCAAATATTTAGAAAGTACTTATTTAAAATTATTCTAGGGCAACGGTATGTTTTGCTTGATATTTTTTTAATACTACTTAGAATCTAACAATAATTTGAGAAGAAACCAAATTTAATATTATTTTCTTCTCAAATATTCACATCTGCAATGACATAAATATTACAATATAAAAGGGCAGAGGAAACCTAATGCTACACTATTCTCCGTTTTACGCGCGACATTGAAACACTGCGTGTTTGGGAAAATGAAATAATTCATTCAACGTAGTGTAAATCGAACCTGCTACCACTTCGCCACGATGGCTTTTGCGTAGGTGCGTTTATAATTTATTTTATATTTATTTGGATTTAAGACCATATAAAATGATAAATAATTACAATTTCTCAACACTTAGCAACTGTAATTGACCCAGTATTCTGGAACATTTATAAACTTAATTTCCATTTAAGATTATTCTCATGTCAAGTCTTATCTCTATATTTATTATTAACATTTTTGACCGATAAACTATCTTTGTTTATTACGAGCTCTGAATATAATTAAGTTAAGATTTGTCGGTCGAATCGAAAAATAAATAATGTGTTTATGTTTGTACATCGTTAGTATAATGTATTTATAATTATACAAAAATTACTATATAGTTAGTTATTTGACCTTTACTCATATTTGTTTTCCTTTAAATTGTACCCGCATATAGGCAAAGGGTGGAGAGGTAACCTAGTGATAAGACACTATGTTTCATGGGGAGCGTAGTGTCAAAGTGAGTAAGTGTCTCAACAAGTAACTAAAACTAGACGGAGCATGAGCTTCGCCTAACTTTCGAAACAGTGGCACAACTCAACGCCGCACCTGTTACCAGAGTAAAGAGATGAAAATATCATTCATTCTCCCTAGTGAGAATGAATAATATTTTCATCGAACATCGTCAGAAATGTTCTGACAATAAAAGAAAAGAAAGAGATTGATCAGAAAGTGAGAGACAAAGTTAATTAAAATATTAAAAAAAAGTTTCAACTCCCAGAGATATTATAGTATTAATGTACAATGTATGTACATCTTAATTCTATGCTCATATTATAAAGCTGAAGGGTTTGTTTGGTTGAACGCGCTAATATCAGAAACTACTGCATCGAAATATATTTTGTTGATAAACTATATCGACGTTTGTTCACATATCGAGGAAGGCTATATTAAATCATCTTTATAGTTTCATAGTTATTCTTATTTTAAAGCGGGCGAAGTCGAAGGTATTAGCTAGTTATATATAATTTGTTCGCGCTGATGTAATCTTATATTATTCAAATTCATACTAAATTTAGAAGTTGATCTTCTAATAATCAATAATTTACAATGTATATTGTGTAGTATTACCATTTCAATCTTGAGCGTGGGTTGTTTTGCTTAAATAGAAATGTAACATGATATAATATTATAACTTATCTTATTTATTAATTATATTATATTTTCACTAGCTTTTGTCCATTACTTCGCCTTTGTTCAGCAGTTTTTTGTTATAGTATGTGATAAAAATTATAACTCTCTATACCTCTTGAGAACGTATTTTAAAAAAAAATTACACATTAGGACTACAAAACTAGACTAAAAATAACCCTGGAAATAACGCATACAACAAAAAAACAATTAGTTAATTAGGTAGGCAGTGGGAACCTAGTGTTAAGATACTCCGTTCCCTTTTTTTTTACATTTACATTAACAAACAAACACACGCTGGTGCCCCTGCACCACAGCTGGCCTAAATTTTTATATACATATATATATATATAGATTAAAGTTTACTGCTTAACAACAACTTTATAATCTTAAGTAAAATTATATAAATTTAATTCCTCCCAATAAATATTTACAATCTTTTTATATTGTAACAGTGGGCTTGCGGTAGCAAAATAAATATTGTTTTTACGCTCAGGGGGTGAGAAAATTGGTCAATTTTGGTGCGCCCCTCAATCGCTTGTCCAAACACCGTGATAGTGTACAGAGTAGCTGATTGTGTTTATATTTGTAGATCGGTGGTTTTTGTGGATTAGTAGTAGGCGTGTTGGTAGACCTTGGTTTTATAAGCATACTCTTCTAACAAAAGTAGGCAGGCCAATATAGTTTATCAAAAACATAAATTTAAAATGAGGGCTAAATTAAATGTTAAATAATGCGTTTACGAAAAAAAATGGAAGAAAGTTCTCAGACTCTAAATTTCACTTGACGATTTTTTACGTTTTATTATATTGTTAATACATGTTACTGTACTTCCAGCTTGCACTGGATCGTGCGGTTGATATTTGATTTGGTGCTTGGTGGTAAATAATAGCTAAGTCAAATTTTGAGCTTATCTTTTGTCCTGATTGAACTCAAAACTCGGCCTATAAATCTCTCATTCTTTTGTCGGCGATTTTCCAACTTTTTAATATTAATTGGCTTCTTAATTTTTAAGAATTTTACAAAATTCTTACGAAACGGGAAAAAAATAATTTTCCATTTTACGTCTTAAAGTCCACGCATACAAAGCTGTGGGCAATGACTATTTTTTAATATATTTAATACATTTATAATAATAGTTGATATGTAGTTGTCATATTTTATAATAATAGTTGATATTTAGTTATATTTAATCTCCGAGCATTCCTTATTTCATCCAATTTATATAATATTTTTATTGACTATCAGAATTTCAAAGACTTTAATTTGATATTAAAGATGGTTATAAAATTAGATTGATAGCCACACGGTCCAACACTAATCTCCGAAGAATGGTAAAGATAATCAATCTGTAAGCACATCAACTTCAGATTTAAGTGACCGTTACTAACCCTGACAGATTTGTTTGATAAAATGATTTGATAGGATAGAAAGATATTTTTTATTTAATAACATATCAGCTTCACGCTGTATCCCGCACACAGCAGGGTAGGCAGAAGGAGTCTAGTGTTATGACGTTCCGTTCCTCATTTTCAATTTCAATGATGTTTTACAAGTTTTTTCCACGTATAGTAGAGTAGGCAGAGAATATCTATTTATTGTTTTGAGCTCAAATATTATTACTCCACTGAGTGGGAACCGAATGCACAGTTATGGTCTTAGTGCACATACTTAGCGTTTTTTTTTTAAATATAATAACATACTTTTTTCATTGTCCACAGATATTACCCTACATAGATGGGTTCAACCACGTTTCGAAGATAGCATCTCTAACAGACGTCGAAATAAGCTTGGTTCGAGCGTGCGTACAAAATCTAGTGTACTACGGCGTTGTGACTCTTGTGCCTATATTTCAATATTGTGCTGTAAGTATTTTTTTGAATTTATTATTTAAACATATAAGTTCTTCTTAGCTACGTCTGACTATAAACGCGACGATTGTGAGTTTGATTCGCACTTGAGGGAATTAATTATTTTTATATAAATAAAAATAATCCATTAAAAATAATTAATTCCAATTACCAGAGTAAATATAAAAAGCGCGGCATTGAGCGCTGCCTCCAAAATTGGGCTGAAAATTGGAGATCGGAGTGCCTTTACACTAGCATGCTATACGCGCGATACAGCGTTTAGTTTACTAAAAAAACGGTTAAAAATGATCGATTTCAATGTGGCGCAGTTGAGAATTCATGCGATGGCTGTAGTTTTGATTCCCATCACAGCAGGAATTATATTTAAAATATTTTCGGTACCACGATCGGTGGTGTGGGGTTCCGCTACAGATTAATAAATCGTTAATATAATATGCCCAAAGCGGCCAAAAGCCTAAGTAATAAAACGTTTAATTTCAACAAACTGAATATAATACATAATGTCTAACTATATGCGACGCTTGTAGATTCATATATGTATCAAAATTGTTCTTAATCTCCCACTTTAATAAGATGAAGGCGACATCTGGGTCCCACTAAACTCGCGTTTTCTCCAAAATTGGTAGGAAAACGGAGTGTCTTGACACTAAGTTCTGGCCTATATTAAATAATAATTAATATTTCCATACAAAACGTCGACAGGTGTACAGTGCGACGCCCAAGTTGAGGCAGTTGACTCGATGCGCGGGCTTACAGCGACAGTGTGTTGAGTTCTGTGCAAGATCACGTAAGTTGTTGCTTTTTTATGTTTATATTTAAAGAAGAGTTAAATTCAATAATTTATAAAAAATAAATGAATATCGCGTAATTTAATAGGATTTGTCTTGACATATGTATTAAAAATATATTCTGAGCTAATCAAATTGTCACTAACCTAAATACAACATTATATTTTACTATGAAACTCTACTATTTCTCGTCAGCCCGACAACTGCCAAAAGTGAGTGATATATTCCGTATGTACGCGGGCATGTCGTACGGTAGCACGGTCAGGGACCTCTGCAGGCGCATGCGACCTCAGGAGCTGGCCATTAACGAGAGGAAACTGGTCCTCTTTGGAGTACTTGAAGGTCTTATTAGGAGGGTTTACAAGGTACGTTTCATATGGGAAAATTGCAAAACTGTACTATAATTTCTCACTTTTTGTCTATCATAATCCTGCGTCGTCACCTTAACCGGGAATCTAAACCCACTAACACCGAATTACTAGATGGTCACATATTTACTCTCTTTGTATAATTATTTTGAAATTAATATATAGTTGAGGACAGTCGTGGTGAATGAGCCTTAAACGCGACAGATCTTTGTTTCTCCAGGAAACGAAATATTTAATATTTAATTTTTTTCCCTCGGGTGTCAAGGCAAAGCGTGGCGTCGAGTTCCACCGCTCAACACGCAATGCCTCCAGAATCACTATAGTTAAAAATAATATAAAAACTAATACCATTGAAACTGTACTTCAACAAATTACAAAATGGCACACTTTTTCCATATATTTCATATTATATTTATCACGAAATAAAAAGATGACTATGATATTTATTTAAAGTATGTTTTGATAAGAATCTTATCAACTGTTGCTAAATCCTCACTGATAGAAGCGGGCAGTGTAGACAGTATGTCTATTTTGATAACATTCAGAATTTATCAATTTTTCTTTGTATATTTTTTGTACTTTTCTATATACAAAGTTTTTAAGTTAATTTTATCAAAGTCTTGACTTGTACTACATGTATGTACTATATAGTATGAAAATACTCACGAGAAAATGTTGAAACTTCTTAAATCTTTACTAAAAGCTTATTAAGAAAAAAATTCAACGACATTCAATATCCTCAAATCACAAAAAATATGGATTGAAGTATCCTAGTATATAATATATATTCAAAAGCTGGAAGAAGCTTCAAAGCTTGGAAAGGAATTATTTTTTTAAATATATATATTTTTCTATCCCAGAACAAGCGCGTTCTTCTTTTTCTCAATAAAAAACCCTAAACCATACATTAAAAAAATCGCTGAAAAGCAATCTCTACGAACCAACCTCGTCCATGTGGGAAATGTATAAGAGTGTAAAAAATTATTCTTTTAAATTAAACTTTTCCCAGTATCCAGTAACTCTACACAACGACAACGCGTCACTGCGGAGCGACCACAGCCAATACGTAGCAAGGACTTACAATGGCCTAGTGTGTCTCGACGAGCTCTGCTGCCAGGGAGGCCTGACCGCGTCTCAGCTAGAGGAACAGTTGGAAAGGGATAATGAGGTCATTTTTATTGTGAAATGAAGAAAATCGGATTCATTTTAAGGTACACCTTATATACCATAGGTGCAGTAATTACAAAGTTATGACGAAGGTAATAGGTTTGTGTAATGAATGTTACAAAACTGGTGTTTTCAGTCTAATTCCTTCTCAGTAATACGACATATAACAATCTGATCTATAATTTATGACATAATTTGTCGGATTTCAGAATAAATACTCTTATTTTAAAAAATCCGGATTGTAGTACTTACTTCAGTTACTCTATTTTTTTTACAATACATTTGTCGGGTCGCTGCGGGTCCACTGTACGATGATTCATGAAAATGGCTGAATGTTCAAAGAATCACTATTTTAATAATGTAATATCATGTAGTAGGATAGACAAGTTGAATTGATTTTGACTTGATTTCACGGAGACTATGAATAGGATGATTATTTTTTTTATTTTAAAATAAACATTTTTAAAATCAATATGTAATTATTTTTTTATATTTTCTATTTTATACTCTGATGATGTGTATATATATCACTAGAATTCAGTAATAATTTATGTGCATACCATGTATTGTTTTTGTTTAAATACCTTTTATAAATGAAAATTTTAATATTTTACTAAAAATATTTGTGAATATTTAATAAATGTATATTAAATAGATGTTTGATAATCGTTCGAGAAGATTGTCGGTTCGAATCCTATGTCAAGGGACAATTTATATTTAAAATGTTTATATATACAATACTTTTATATAAATGTTTCCTTATTTATGATTGAACTCGATATTTAATGTCTTTTTATGGTAAAACTAGAGAATAAAGTGTCACTATGTTCTCTTGTCTTCACTTACTTAAGCGAGATGCTTAAAATAAAAAAGTGTTTAGTACCAAAATGTAACTATTGTTAATATGTTCTTTGTCAGTCATATTTTTAAGGAAAAAATTGTGTTCAATTTCAAATTTAATAATAAAAATGTATTTAAGGTGTAGATTTTACAGGACACGAGGGATGTGCCAATACAATTTTAAAAGAATGCTTTACATTAGAAATCCTAAAGTACAATGTTTGAAATACATCACTGTGTAAACAATTTTGACTGGAACTGTACCTCAATATTCAATAAACATGCAAAATTGTTCTAAATATATGTTTTTATAATTATATTATATATAAGATAGCTTTAAATCAGTCAAAACTTATTTGTCAATCATGTCAGCACTGTCAGTACATTCTTGTATATATTATATTTTTGTTTTAAAGACTTCTATATACATTTAGTTATGTATAAAATTTAGTTATGTTTAAAAATATTGCTGATGTCCTTAATAATAATCAAGAAAAGACTTTTAATAAGTTATTTACGGTACAGACCGTCGTGGCGCAGGAGCACAATCATGCGGCTGTAAGTGCGAAGGTAGTGGATTCGATTCCCACTCGGAGGAATAAATTATTTCCTCGCTTTGGTAAGGAGGTAAAACGCGGCATCGAAAACGGAAGGGTCTTAACACTAAGTTCCCACACATACATCGGCGTAGGAAGAGCGGGGGTCAAAAAATTGTTCCGAAAAATAAAAAAACTACTTTTAAAAGAACATATTTGTCATCAAATGTAAAGGCCCTCGCCAGAAAATATCTCTAGATACGCTAATGCAGACATGCCTACTACAAAGTGAAGATGAAAAAATATTACTTATTATTATAACGTTTACTACATTTATCCGTACATACACGATTTTTATATTTAGTGTTATTTCGACTTTTAATTTTTTTAATTTAAAATTGGTTTATAAAGTTAACAAGTTTAAGTTTGTATATCCCACTTTATAAAAAAAATATAAACACTTAGAAAATATGTTACAATCTGCTCAATATATATCTATCTATATCTAAATGTTTTTTTATAATCTTTACATTATAATAATGGTGCTATAATTGTTCTTGTAAGAAAAATATTTTAAAAGAAGGCCTGAATCGTGAAATTCCCACCGAATTTGTAATAGTTTTTAAACTTTCTAAAAATGCCCTCAAGTAGGTTTTAACTAACACTAAATCATTTTAAAATTGTGTATTTGAAGCGATTGCTCCAAAAATATAATTATTATATTACTTTTTATATATTATGTGTATAGTACATATAAAATAATAATTAAAATAAATGGATAACAGTCATTTTGTTGCATATTTTATATAAAATTTTCGATAATAATCGTTTTCCTTTAGGTTTCTTTTAATCACTTTGTAAATCTATTAGAAAAAAACAAGTGACTAGCGTCAGGTTTTTTAAATTGTCATAATGCTACTATGATATGATAATTAGAAAAACACTAAGAATGAGCTGTTTCCAGTTTTTCTTTAGGGAAATAAAAAAAACAAAATTGTTTTTTTCTTGATTTTTTATATCTTATACCTACCTAGTCCAAATATAGACTTTTTGACTCCACTAGTCAAAATGTATAGTGCCTTCAACGCATAAATTTATAGAGGTAAGACGAGTTTAATATAAAAATGTATATTGTTTTTATTATTATTATTTGTATATATTACATTATTATTGTTTAAGAGATTATTTTCGTAATTGTTTAGAGTATATTGAAATTTGGGAAGGTTAATGCAATGTCGATTTTCAAAAAATTATATATAAGTACAAGTTGTTCATATAAAGTTAATTTAGTTGCTGTTCTTTAGAATTTAACTTATATTCAATTGTATTCAATGTTATTTAAACATGGACGTATTTCTCTGAGTACAATTGTGAAGTCTTCATAAAGATTTAATTTTTAATGTTTGTTAGGTCAATTTGCATTAACAATCTCACAATATTCATTAGACATTTAAAAGTTATTTTGTGTTTTAAGTTATATAAATCAATCTTTTAAAAAATGTGTTTTATTCTGCCTTGTATTCACAGACAAATTTTATTAAAAAATATCGAGAGATATTTTATTAATAATATTTTATTATTTTTTCGTTAACCATTAGTTGAACAATAAATAATTTGAAGTTGCTACTTTAAATAGATTGAAAAAACGTGATTGGTTAAAAGAAGTACACATTTCAAACTAAAAAAAATTTTTCCATTTCAATCTTTTCTACTCTAAAATGAAAATGGTAATAAAAACACATACTCAAAGACAGTACTGATTTAATATATTCTTATATAACATTATATAAGTTACAAAATACATAAACAGTATTGTAGGTAACGAAACACTTGACTAGCGTTTTAGATACAAGAAAAATATGATAACTTCATGCCACAGACGCCATTTTTAATCTATTTCAATTTTTAAAAAAAAGCAAAATAAATAGTCGAAAATCGAACTCAATATCATCTTAAACTAACGCCCGCGGCATATAGGAACCTATTATCAAAAAAAATGAAGAAAAATTTTGACAAGTCAAAAGAATCTACATATTTTACACATATGTGTATATACATATATAATATTAGTTTTGTAGGTCTGTATAAAAATTAAATTACATTTTGGCACGGTGTATAGAAAATAGACTGGTTTCTTTATTTACATAGTATTTAGGCTGTGTTTTTTTGTATTTAAATTCAATAATAATATTACTTTATGAAAACACAACCTTACGCTCAACGCGAGTGACTTTATATTAGAGAAAAAAAAACATCTTTTATTATTAGGCTGTATACTCTAAGATCTAAGTCAGAAAAACAATCTTTACTTGACTCACTCACGTTGAACAACTCAACTGTTATAGTTACGTTTGATTCTACTGTAAAAATAAATACTATTTTATTATTCGTTATATTGTTCCACTAATTAAATTAAACACACGTGATTACATAATCTTAGCGATTACACAACATAATAAAAAAACATCAAGAATTCCTAGAAAAATATTTGGAAATACAAAAATGGAGAATTCAACTAAGTATATTATATTTGTTTTCAAACTTTTATTATAACAGGCGAAGTGCAAAATGTAATTTTGTACCAATTAAACAAAAAAGTCAAGTTAACTTGAAACGGTTCCCACTAGAGGAATGAATTACTTTCAGTTCCACGGTCTAGTAACAAAACAAAACGCGGCGTTAAGTTCCGCCAAACAACGCGCAATGTCTTAAAAATTGAGTGTTTGAAACGGAGTGTATTAACACTAGGTTTTTTCCTTTACTTGTCCAGCTATATAATATAATATATATTATATACAAAAAGACTGTGCAATCACGTGTATATCTTAAAAATATGTATTTTTCCATATATCTATAGGAATTAACCACACCATTGTATGGAAAGAAATCCCTACCACCTATAAATGTATATATATATATATATATGAAATTACACATTATTATGAGATTTTTATTGTTAAAAACTGTTTGTATGACATTCACTCATATTAATACATTTTATTGCAGTCACGAAACATCAGTAGAGATCTAACTGCCATTATTTAAATTAATTTATAAACTTTAAGGCATTTATTTCATCAAATTATTTTATTATAAAGTTAAAAGAATTGTTGTTTGATATAAAAAATATGTTCATATCAGAGGGAAGTGAATATAAAAGAATTTATTATTTTAATGCCTGCCTAATACAAAACGAGTATCACATTCGGTCATACTCAAGCTAAGAATGTCTTTTTTGAATATTTTATAATAATTACACAATAAGTTGTAAATTTTTTGACTAATATGACTTTCATTAATAATAAACAAATGTCATACAAAAAGTAATATCAAGATATCTTGGAAATTTACACTGATTTAAATCATATTATACGTAGCTTACAACATTACATAGAAAGGCACAACATATTTGGTAAGTTAAAATAATACATTGAGAACTTATACATATTATCAAGAGGCCAATACTAAATTACATCACACGTCAAGGGGGTCGACAAAGTGTGACATTGTGTCACAATGGGTGACCCCTAGCGTTTAAACACTCCTATCCTATCTATTAGAGTTTTTTCGTTACTGCCACCACGGCCTCGAAAATATAACATAAAAAATTTAACTTCAGGACTGCTGTTTCAATATAATAATTTCCATGTAAAACTTTTAAATATGTGACTTCACACAAGTTAGGGCAAGTCTCACAAATATGACTAACTGTGACAAGGAGGGGTCAAAAATCATAGAAATTCGTTTGACGTAATTTAGGGACGGCCCCTAAAGCTTGTTACATCATATTTTATTGTTTAAATTTATAATAAAATATAGTTGAGGTGGTATTTGCCAAATGATAAAAATAAATAAAAATGTTTTGGTAATCAAATAAAAAATGCATCATTACTTCATAAAACATGTAAAAAAAATTGAGCATAGTTTACTTCTTTCTAACAAAAAAAAACATCTCACCTCAACTATTTAAAATGTATGTATGAATATATGTTACAGCTACCGCCCAAACAACCTACCATTGAAAAATTAATGAATTACCAAATGCTATATCTAATAATAAAAAAATATTTTATAATAAATGTATTTGTTTGCTTGTTCATGAAGAAGGAAAAATAATTTTATTTAAGGATTAAATTAAAAGGGTTAAAGTAAAGTTGTTTGATTGTATGCATTGCAGTGTTATATAGTTTCTTTCTAGAACCAATGACTTCCATCGAGTGTTGAATTTTTGAGACATTGCGTGTCGTCATTGCGAGATAGCAGAATTAAAATCCGCACTTTATTTTATCGGTGTATTAGAATAAAAGTAAATCATACACCTTAAGTGGGGTCCGAACACAAAACGCTCGTGTTAACACTCAACTACTAAATAAATATTTAATAATGCCGATGCCGATGCTATTATTTATCATTTTATATTTTTTACCTTGTATTTACTTTCTAAATAATATAATCCATCTAATTAATACTCCTTATAACACAACGATGTCAAAAAAAAAGGGTATAATCACTAAAAAAAATCGGAGAAAATTGCCAAAATATTCAATCAATATAGCATTTGATAGCTCACCTCCACACTCTATACCTATCCTTTCATATAATTTTGATCAAAACAGACAATTCATTTTTTTTTGAGTAAAAACAGAATACACACTCATACACACATTCTTAGGAATGACCTACCCCAGTATAAAAAAAAGGAATAAAGCATAGTGGGATATAATACATTACTTGTATAATTATTATTTATTTATTTTAAACCTGTGTCAGTTTTTTGAATACAAAAAATTATAGATTTATAGTTGTGACTTGATTTAATTTTATCCGTTACAAATGACAATTCTAATAAAAAGGAAGTGAAAACTTCCATAATTTAAAAAAAAGGAAAATTTCATCTCAATCACACTAATAAAATAAATGTTTAATATTTATTTATTTGGCATTGGCAAAAGCATGTAATTTCAAATGAAACATTTATAACGGACAATATAACTTCTCTGATAAATTGTAAAAAAAAATTACATAATTGATTGTTTCACATATATTTCAAAATACTGGATTTTTTTATATACTTATTTTATTATTAATAATAATATATAGGCGACACTACAATGTAATGCAAATCATAAGCATTCGATAATAACTTATATGACACAAGTTATTTATATATTCTACATTACCTATGCTGTTGTTTTATTTTTTATCTATTTCAATTCAATTATTTATCTATGCTAAACAAAATGGCGTCGCATATGATGTGTTTTTGATGCTGGATCATGTTTAAAATATTTTTTTTGTACCTGTCCTAAGCTAATAAAGTTGAAATATTTATAAAAAAAATAACATAATTTCATTGATTAATATTGAAGAAACGATGATAATATTAGAAAAATAACTATATTACGTTTATTAATAAATATAAATTCAAACCACATATGTTTTATGAGACCCCAACCAAATCAGACAAAAGACAGTCTTTTCTGTTCTAGTCCACATTTATTATCAGTGCTATAGCAATTTTGAAACTAATCTGCAAAAAAGAAACTTTGAAACGTCACACCACTTGACGCCATTTTACTTGAACAGTAAGTAGTTTTTCAAATAATTAACAAAATTATTAAAAGATACAGATACAAAAAATAAAACAACAGCTACAAAGTAGATAAATAAAATGGAGATTCACCTACAAAATTAAGGCAATGCTAGTTGCAACACGCGATTGTTCTTGTTATCCATCGTATATTATAGTTATAATATAGTTATTTATAGTTGTATAGTAGTAGTAAAACTCAGCACGTTAACATTAGCCCGAGCACATTTCTGAGTGCTCGTCCCACGCTGCTACCTGGAAATTTTAAAATAGTATAATTATTAGTAATATTTCTATCTGTATTAAATATATAAGGGGGGAAAGGAGAGTCCTAACGAGTATGCGGAGAAAAAAAAAACAATAAAAAACTTGTCAACCGTGGTGGAGAAGCACAAGCGTGCGACTGTAAACGCCACAGGTAATATCGGGCTAAAGAAATATCGTAGATGTGTTGCAATCACATTTGACAGATGTCAACACACAAACTTATATTACAAAGGTCGCAAAAATATCCTAGAAATGTTGAAGCATATCTATATATAAATAAAACAATTTTCCCGACGAAGTTGACGTCGACGTTAATCTCCAAAAAAGTTGTAGGATCAATATACCACACCCACTATTGTATATTGTATGGTTCTAACTATATTCACTGACCTGGCAGTCCCTGGAGCAGTACCACTGGTTGGCGCAGCCGGCGCACACGAACTGCGCCAGGCGCGACCGGCAGCCCTGGCACGTGGGCGCGTCCTCGCCGCCCTCGTCGATGACCAGGCGGCCCCCCGACCCCGACCCCGCGCCCGACCCCGACCCCGAAGCACCCGACCCCGCCGACTCTTCTGATGCGCCGCTTTCTTCTTCTTCCTGCGGTGAACAAATATTAAAGTACTGTTTGTGTAAAAAAAGGGCTAGTGTTACAGTAGTTATTTCTAATTTCCACCGATTTTTTGAGATATTACTTGTAGAGTGGCGGAAGTTAACGCAGCGCTTTGTCTTGTCAGAGAGAAAAAAGAACGAACCCACAATAGTTGCGTGTAATTTATTATTTTTGCTTAACACTCAATAAACAAAAAAAAATCTTACCAATTGTACAACTTCTGTTTTCTCCGGCTGCGGTTCAGGCTGCGCTGGCTGTACAGGAGTTATCGTAATTTCACCACAATTCTGCAAATATACATACATTTATGTATATTAGTATTACTATTTAAAAAATAATAATAATATACATCTTAAGCATAAACATTTACAAAGTGACTTAATTTTTCAGTGCTAAATTGTAATAAGTTTTGAACTGTTTTGCACATTCTAAGTGAAACGAGTGAACGCACGCATTGAAATTATTGGAAAAAAGAAACATTATTATATTACAGAATTAAATTGCACTACAAATAAAATCTACACTCTAATACCCATTATGCAAATGTAATGAAAATATGAAGTGGCATTAATTGGAAAAAATGAGTATTGCCATTCTTAAAAAAGTTATAAAATAATTGGCTGTTTATATAATAAGGCTTAGGGGCCCTCCATAACTGACGTCACACGGTAAGCGGTTGAGGGGGGGTCGATGAAGTGTGACATTATGGCAAAGGGTCGGGAGGGGTAATATATGTATATCGCAAATTCACATTTTGAAATATCTGTTAGAAGAATTAGAATTTTAATAATTTCGTCACTGTTACAAATAAATATTTAAATACCTTCGGAACTGCTGTTTTAGTTTTGTAATAGCATTTGACATCAAACAAGAATGGTTCCAAATGCTTGATGATGCTTTCAAAATGCAGGGAAGGGCTCAAACAATAAAATCCGTGTGACGCAATATAGGGTTGGCCCCTTATGACATTTAAAAAAACATTTAATGCGAAATGTCTGTTCGTTTTATAGGACTTATATACTAAATTTTGAATTTTGTAACATCGTATCGGCCAATCAGGACACCAATCGTTTGTAATCAGTGTTTAGGTACCTTGGCCTGACCGAACGGCAGTGGCGCGCTCTGTTTCCGTTCGGGCGACGTGAGCAGTTTAGCCAACGTCGGCGAGTAACTCTGAGACGCGGGCGCCTGCTGGAAGGTTGGCAACACCCATTCAAGCTAATTCATTTAAGTACACTGGTCTACAAAATGTTTGTTTCTTTATTTGAAAAGCTGTTTTAATAATTATAACTGAAATTTAAATCTATGACGTAGTGAATCTCAAATTGACTTCTTTTTTAGCACGTCGCATTTTTTCTATAAGTGGACTGGACTCTATTTTGCCAAATTGAGCCATTGTAAAGTGATAAAAGTAACTAGAGATTAACTAACTAATATTTTTCTTTTCTTATTTAAAACAATAATATTCTTTGAGGCCAGTCGTGGTTGTGGGTTCGCTCACCACTCGACGAAATGAAATATTTATTTACATTAATATTTTCATTTCTTCGCTCTGGTGTCGAGGTTAAGCGCGGCATTGAGTGCCGCCACTTAACACGCAAAGCCTCCAGAACTCGGCGGAAAGTGGGAAATGGAGTGTCTTAATACTAGGTTCCGTCTACCTACCCTGCTATGTGCGTATGCGTGATTTATATAATGAAAATATTGTACCAGTTACAATTCAATTTAAGGCCACCGTAGTGCAGTGAATGAGCGTTTGATTTGATTATATTTAATTTATTTTCATTTCTCGTTCTGGTAGATAAAGCACAGCGTTAAATTTCGCTTCTAAACACGCAATGTCTTGAAAAACGACGTGTTTTGACAAGATGTATCTTATGGCTATGTGGCAAAAAGCGTAAAGCTGTTTTTTGAAATAATTAATATAAATTCTAATATTAAAAAAATCAGATTTTCGGGATATATATTTTTTTTATTTTCAGAATATCACTAAATAAAAATCAGTTAAAATTATTCAAACAGCATTTTGGTTGTAGACCTGTGTTATGCAAAGCTCATGGGGATGGACAGTGATATATATTTATGTTACGTGTTATTTTCCTACAAAAAATAATCATTAAAAAAAGAGACAAAAGATTATGATTTATAAAATGTTGCCAGAATGATGATGTTTTCTCCACAAATTTTCCCCCGACTGACCCATCCCCACATACAAGCCGATAGTAAAATGTCCTTATAAAATGGCAATACTATAAATGCATATATCACAAAATGATAACTATAATATTATAATGACTCGAGAAACTGTCAAGCGATAATGTCACCCAAATTCAAAATGGTTCCATATGCAAATTTATATGACGGCGTGCCTTACCTTCGTCAAAATGCCGTGTAATAAGGAATTCTGTTGAGATTGCGTTTCTTGGCTCGTTGTGACTGGCAGTAAAGATATTTCAGGGTACGGTGGTGGTGGTGGTAGTCTGGGACTTGAAGCCGCAACCCTATCTGCTTGCTTGGACATGTGTGCTTCTTCGTTCCTCTCTTGCCTTCTTCTGCTATCAGGTCGTATGTGATGGTCTGGTCTGTTCAGGGTCTCTATAGGCCTGGCAGCCATGAGGTTGCTTTGCTGCATGTTCGCGAATTGTACGAGCACATCCTTGAAGGAGAGCCCGTTAGGTAGACCGCCGGCTTGGATTTGTTGGAGCCGTTCTAACATTGCTTTTTGATTCTGAAAATTAAAAATGTTCTTAAAATTAGGCAATATACAGCAGAACAACAAAAAATATATTACAAGGAGTTAATGCAAATAAAAAAAAAAATAATGTAGTATAGATGAATGAATTTGCAAGAGTTTTAAATGTCTTTTACATTTTTCCAAAGCAGATTTATTTTTTATTTTTTATACATTATCTATACATATAATAAAACTGTAACTCATTGTTGTCTGTACAAGGAAGATATATGAAAGTACCTACTACCACTGAGGGCATTTATTAATGTAATAGAACCCAAAACATTTTTTTTTTTATTTCTTTGCTTGTGATGCGATAATTTTGCTATAAAATAAGTGTTTTGTTGTATTGACTAAAACTTTAGCTATCAAAGAATGGACATTGTCTTTAAAATAAAAAAGAAAATAAATAATTGTGTAGTAGGTGCAAGCGGGCGAATCCTCGAGCGGGTCGCTAATCTTCAATAAAAACGTAATCACCTGCGACTCACATTCGTACTTACAAGCATCGCATCGTTTATCACGTTGTAAATGTACAATATAAGTACATCACACGCAACTAAAGAGTTTGTTTAATTTAAGTTAGTGTTTAAGTTTTATTGCGCTATATGACAATTGCATTACACAATCTGTATGGGTAACCAAGTTACGTCGGTTGTTCAGAAACAATATTATAATCATTATTTATGTTGGAAACACACGGTAATTATCATAATAAAACAAATATCACCCTATGTTTAATACTGATTACTACTAAAATTGAAAAATACATTAACTTTCTATTTTTTTGTAAATAGAATATAATAAATTTAAGAAACAGAACAATATATAATTATGCGTTACATTAGGTAACGCAATTATGACGTTTTTTTCAACTTCACGCTGTATCCCATATTTAGCAGGGTAAGCAGAGGGAGCCTAGTGTTAAGACACTCCGCTCCTTACGAGGATCGCCGCGCTTTGCCTCGATACCAGAACAAAAGAATGAAGACATTAAATATTTCAATTCCTTGAGTCGGTCACGCTTGTGCCCCTGCACCATGACTCGCTTAAACAAAAAGACGGCGTTGGGTTCCGCCATCGAATACGTAATGTCTAGAGAAATTAGCGAGTACGTAGAACGCTATCCTAAGTCCAGGTCCGCCCTGCCTACCATAGGGTTGCCTTACTAAAAATGTATATTACATATAATAAAACAAAAGCTTATATATCCACAAAATGACCAACAAGTCCTCCGTGTCTCGTCTAAACTAATTGAATTGATATAACAACGCGGAAAGAGGTCAAGGATCCCCGTCACAGTTAGTACGGAGCCAGACGCGGCTGCCTCTCAATATTGATATGCGATTATACAAAATTAGGACAAACGCTTATTATGGTGAGCAAGTAGGTCACCTTTTAAAGTAAATCCTTTTAAAGAAAATATTTATTGTATGTGGTTTTTTAATTTGAATTCTGGGAATTATTGAATAATACTTTCATCTTTAATTTAGAATTAAGTCTAGGGCCAATTAAATTTTTTGATGTTAGAGCGACTATAGGGATTTTTATTTACAAATTTTGCGTTGTTAGAAGATCAATATAAGAAAGAAGAAGTCATTTTTTAACCGACTTCTTTACAGAAGTAACTTACGAAAGGAGGTTATCAATTCGACTGTATTTTTTTATGCTTGTTACCTCAGTATTTTTGACTGGGTGGCAAGCTAATGCTACAACAACCTTACTACAATATCGAATTACTAAGCCTGTTTGTTTTACTTGGCACCGACTTCAAAATTATAAAATCATTTTTGATTATTTTTGTTTAACTAAATCAAAGTACATTTTACTTTATGTAAAATTATTTGTTACTTTTTTGAAGTAGGTTTTTTTATTAAAAATTAAATAAATTATTTCTTTTTAGCTTTTTGTTGTATCCAGCGTACAGTAAAGTAAGCAGGACCAGGGAACCGGAACACCTGAATTCAGGATATTGTGCGTCGAATGACGGACTTCAAGACAGCGGCGTCTCGCCAAAGGAACAAAAATAAATTCCTCTATATGAGGAACGAATTGGATGGTGTTAAATAACTTTCGTATAATTATACAGGCAAAACAATAACATTATTATTTTAATAATAATATCCGTACATTGGACTTTAGTTTCGGCAATTTCAATAAAACAATTATGATGTAGCAATTTTGTTCAACAAAATACTTTTAGACGATATCGTTTTTTTTATTTATGAATTAAATAAAGCAATGAATAAATGTTAATCGAAGTTTGAAATGCAATAGTGCATTTAATTTAAGCCGCTTTTGAGATTAGATTGCATAAAATAACAGACCAACATTTTTATATATTTTTGTTTGGGTTCTATTACCTCGATATTATAATGTATTCACCCCCAATAATATATTTTCTCATGTATCTTCCACATACAGACAAAGATCACTAACCATTTCATTATATGTTTAGATATTACACTCAAGGACATGAGGATATAGGATGGGTAGTATTTACTTTATTTTTATATGGAAAGAAATCTTGGTCTTAAATGGTACGACCCCTACAACGCTGTTTATAAAAACCTTGTGCTTATCGTTTCCTAAGATCCTAAGATTAGTCGATGTTACTTCGTAATACAATATTTGTTTTACCATCGTTCATGTTTTTTATACGTCACTATCATCACGAATTTATTACTGGTATATTTTAATTAAAGCAAAAAATAATAATAATGAATATATGAATATACATATATTCATGTATGAACTAGCCTATAGTATTAAATGAACTCGATAAATTAAACTCAGCTAGTGCACTTTGAACGGTTAATCTAGAAATAACTTGTAATGAATCGATAGAAAGGAATTCAGAGTACTATTGAATAGAAACAACAGTAAAAAATACATAAGTTTAATGAAATTATCTCTTAAGAAGGCTCTAGGTTCAATCTTCTTATAGGGTTCCGTACTTTTAAAGGAAAAAAGGAACCCTTATAAGATGATGAACTCTGCTGTCTGTCTGTCTGTCTGTTAAGACTCTTCATCTCAGGAACGCTTGGAGATATCGAGTTGAAAATCAAACCATTTACTCAGACCTACGGTCCCATGATTTCCTAATAAAAAACATATACGCAAAAAACGCGTATTGCGATACTATAAAGAGAATCGAGACTAAGAACTAACACTATAAAGAGCCAATTAATAAGGTACTTCTGGTTAACCTAGAATTATGAAATTTTGTATCTAGCATCCACAGCTAGTACTAGTTTAGGAAAAAATCTATACATTTGTGGTTAAATCCTAAAAAATAATAGTTCAGCCGCTAGTTCCTGAGGTATCAGATGAAAGGGCTCTGGCTAAGCCAAGCCTGTACTTTAGAAAAAGTTGCAGGCAACAACTAGTATCAAATAAAAGTATTTAATTAAAATAATATATATGTATGAGGCCGGTCGTGGCGCAGCGGCACGAGGTGTGACTGCAAAACCGACTGGTTGTGGGTTCGATCCCCACTCGAGGAGATGAAATATTTACTTAAATTTATATTTCCATTTCTTCGCTTTGGTGTCGAGGTTAAGCGCGGCGTTGAGTTCTGCCACTCAACACGCAATGCCTCCAGAATTCGGCAGAAAGTGGGGAACGGAGTGTCTTAACACTAGGTTCCCTCTGCCTG